>JAAEAF010013247.1:0-17757 GCA_011037195.1 Triatoma infestans
AGTAACAAGACCAGGAAGAGTGGCACGGGGACACCTCCTTCAAGGCTCACATTTACACTTATCGTAATAAAATTACACATCGTAAATATAAACAAAAAACAAAACAAAAAAAATTATTAATAAATAAATAATTTTGAATTTTTAATAAGAAATGTTTATTTGATGAACAGAAATTTATTTTTCTTAGAATTTCCATTGTAAGGCTGTTCTTTGCAATGAACGTTATTGTTACGTCACTTGATAAGTGTAAATTTTAAAACAAGTGTAAGGAATTTCAGGTAATTAAAAAAATTCAGCATTTTAAATATAGTCAAAGTGAAGTTCATTCACTATTACTCTAGTGTAGAAGACAACAAAAAGCATGCTACACGATAAACAACAATACCTGTTGTCAATTATGACAACCGTTGTGTCGTGACCCGCTGCTACTTAGGAAGTTGTACATACATTGGCATTTTCACCACATTATTAATAGTTACTTCTTTTCATATGACACGCGAATATATAAGAAATCAATTTGTTTTTTTGCTACCAGATATTAGAGAACTTATTTTGTCTGTTTTGTAAAGATTAAACTGACATTAATTACATCTTTACAATTTTTATTACATAGTGCGGGAAAAGGCTACTTTTTTTTTTTTTAATAATCATAATATTAACAATAAGATGTCTCTTCAAAAAGATTACAGGAAGTGAAGGTAAAGGAACTATGTACAACAATCCTGGACTAAAGCGATCCAAACACATACAGGACCTAATGTTCCATTTTTGTGGTTTTACTTATATTTTTTAATATACATGTGCAATTGAGAAATTCGGACTTAAATCATAGATTTATTCATTTATCAAGTTCGTCAACTTTCTCTAATTTCCTCATTTTTCATTTGCTTCACTTTATTAACTAACCTATTCAAAAAGAATCATTTAGTCCGTACTATTAATAACATATTTCCAAAACTTCATTTTTGGAGTCTTAGGTGAGCTGTGATTTACTAGTTAACTTTGATAGTATTTAGAAATTACATATAACTAGGATATAAGCAATGTAAAAGTGTTCAATATATTTTGTAATTTGTAAGCCTGTCTGAGATTTTTTAAAATAATCTAAAATATTTCCTCTTCAGAAAAAAGGAAAGTAGGATGCTCTCAAATTATAGTGACATTTCTTTCAATAATGTAAATAGCAAGTTATATGCTGATCTCCTCAGCATAGGAGAAAGATTGTCAGATTAGGCTGAGGCAAATGTACGTAAAAAATTTCAAACTGAACTCAAGCGAAATTACTCTGCAGTAGGTTATATATTCACCTTATATAGTGAAGGCAGAACGTGCTCTTTTTTTTGTAGGCTTCTCTGCGCCAATCGACTCAGTTGGCCGTTCTTCTATTATTTTCAAATTTCGCAATTTAGGGCTCTCTCTCTACTAAGATATGGTCCAAAGGTGTGGGTTGAGTTCTGACTTTGAAAAGAGTATAGGTGTCAAGCAGGGTATGTCTCTTTAGTCCCTTTCTTTTCTCACTTTACTTAAATGATAATGAAAACTGCTTTGATGGGAATAGAGTTCTGATCGGGTTCTAACGGAATAAAGATTTTGTCGTATGCAGATGACAAAGTCCTCCATGCCTCTGAGCCTCAATCTTCGCAAAGAATGACAAACTCTCTACTTAACTAAGTTGATTTGTGGAACTTAATAATTAATTTAAATAAATCGCAAATAGTAGTTTTTAAATACACGGGGAGATTATGAAAAAATGAAAAATGGGACCCCCAGGGTAAAAAGATGGAAGTTACAATTTTTTTTTAATTTTTTATTTAGGGCGCGTCAATACATTAGTTATTGGTTTAGCCTTATCAGTGTACTCCCAGCCTCTGGACCCTATTCTCTTGTTACAGACAACATTGTCCATCACTGGACAGTGGGCTAGAAAAGCTCCTAGGAAGAAAAAATCTAAGGGCAGTATAGCTGGACTCGAACCCGGAATCTTCGCGTGGCAGTCCAATACGCTAACCACTTAGCATTGCAAATTATAATAAATAACTTTTGGAGTAACTCTTACTTCCAAGTTATCCTTTAAAAAGCATTTAAAAGATGAAGTCTCTAAGACAAAAGTTGGGCTTAATACTGCGAGAAAAATGTTTATCGACAACAAAAATATCAGTTTTGATTTAAAGATTAAATAATATTTGAACACTGCTAGTGGTTTCATTGCTTGCTATGATTGTCAAGTCTGGTGTGGAATTTATCATGAAGAGCTTGAGAAATGATCTCGCTTTTTTTATTTCAAAATTCTTTCGATTGCTACCATAATGTATCTCAAATGCATTTTTTTTTATAAAGAAAATAATGATTCCCCATTGTTCATTTATTTCTTCAAAATGCGAAGAAGATTACGTTTGTAAGGTATTTATACCTGAGTCTACACTACCTAAGATTAACACAAAATATATTAAATAAATACAACATTGATGGTTAAATTGGATAATGTAAATCATTGGAATAGACAAGTTTATCATAAGCGCAACTTGTTAAAGCCCCATTTCATGCAAATTTTGACAAACTTATTAATAATAATACGTAAAGCCTATATACATAAAGAGATAGACTTTCAGCAAGGAAGGTGTTTAAATAAAATTGTTCTGTTTGCATTCTGTGCGCAAGTAATTGTATAATTTTTTGTTTATAAAATAAAGACTTAATTAATTGATTAAAATAAAAATATTAGGTTCATATTATTCACATACCAGACTCAAACGACAGGCACTACTTCAACGTTACAAAATGCTGATGCGATTACTTGACAAACGATCTTACCTAACACTTACTAACAAACTTCTAATCTACAAACTCATACTTAAACCTATTTGGGCTTACGGCACAGAACTGTGGGGATCAACCAAACGATCTAATTATAATCGTATCCAAACACTCCAATCCAAAATCCTCCGCAAAATCGTTTCAGCTCCTTTCTTTGTCTCCAATCATACAATCCACATAGACTTAAATATACCATACGTCCGTCCAGAAATCCTATTCCGTTACAACAGATTTCACAACAGTTTATCATCTCATGTCAATCCTCTCGTCCGTGAACTTGCATCCCTAACTAACCCTATAAATTCAACAAGAAGACTAAAACGTCAGTGGCCTCGTGATCTACTTACTGAATAACTCGGAGTTTCACTACTGAGTGACTTCTCCGCTCCTGTTTCTATGAATTGTCCACAATTAACAAATTTACTATTGTTAAGCTTATAACAGGTGTAAATAAATATCGATAAAACAAAGCAAAAAAATTAAGTAATTTCGTAAGTGTAATAAAATTTCTTCCATAAAATCCACATTATAAAAGTAATGTACATGTCTTTTTAGTTTTTAGTACTGATGAATATTAAAAATTACCCGATGCAAGAAACTTTATTATAACTATAAGAAACTACTAAAATTTATTACATGTTCAGCTATTATGTAACATAAAGGACAAATTGCAACTTGGAAGGAAATTAATCAAATAGAATTTTGAGAACTACAAACTTGTATAAGTTATTTGTAAATTAAATAATTTATTGAAAATATTACTGTAATTACAAACTTTACTTTCTCTTACTCCTAGTAAGAGGAAGTATTATAATCGTGTCAAATTTTAGATATCGAGTTTTCACCGGAAATATCCGTTTTGAGTTAGCCTGAGTCCAAAAAAGTGGTTTTTAGCAAATGGTGTGTGTGTGTATGTGAATAGCATAGCTCAAAACCGAAAAACCGTAGAAAGTTGAAACTTAATATTCCGTTTAGGTATCACCATGGGAGCTGACAGTACGTTGTCTGTCAAAAAAAATTCTTAACCCGGAATACCCACTTACCGAGTTTGTTTGTTTTTTTGTTTTTTACTTTTTTGCGTTTTTCTCAGAAAAATGGCTCCCGAACGATTTCTTCAAACTTGGTATATTAACTACACATACACAGAGCTACACTTTTTTTTGAAATATTGCTCTTTAAAAATTCATTTAAGGGCAGTTATGAGGGAGAGGTGGTGTTAGGTTTTCATCTTGAAGTGCTATTTCAGTTTATTAGACAGTTCTGTCATCTAAATAATGTTATTAGAATTGAATATGTTGTTGAAATTCCGAGTTTCAAAAAAATCGTATAATCGGAAGTGCGTTTACATTACCACTTTACTAAAAGATTTTTTCCCTTTTTCGCGATTTTTTCGAAAATAGCTCCGACGATTTTCTTGAAACTTCGTATATAAACTAAACATACATAGATCTACAACTTTTATTTAAAACATTTCTCTGGAAAAATTCATTTATTGATACTTTTAGGGGAGGGGTGGGGTTAGGTTTTTATCTAAAGTGCTATCATAGTTGATTATACAAGTCTATCAACCACACAAAATTAATTAGAAATAAATAGATGGCCAAAATTCCAAGTTTCAAGAAAATTAGTAAACCGGAAGTACGCTTTCATCGGACAGTTTTTTTTCAGTTTTCGACGAATTTCATTGAATTCGGTACACAAACTATAAAATTTGTCAATTATAATTTTGAGAACTGGAGTAAGATAAAGTTGTGTGAGTGTTTTACATCAGATTTTTTTTGAAATAATAAACTGAAATAAAATGCAAATATTCTTTTAAAAACTTGAATTTTTTTTAGATGTTTCAGGCGATTGTGCTTGCTTAATAATTACATATTAAGTGGTTTCCTGAGGCACTAAAACTTTTTCACATCACCTCAACATTTTTCCTTGTTCATTTTCAGTCTCTGTTAAATATGAATAAAAGAATGGTGGAAAGCAATAAAGCCTGAATACAGTGAAAAATGGAAGGTAATATATCTAGAAAAAAAAAGCATGAAGCATGCATAATAATAGGAAGATCAAGTAATAAAACTTATTTCTATGTGACAGTAATGAACTTTGCAAATAATAATAATATATACAAGCTTGTTTGTTTTTATGTAATTTTATGGTTACACTAATATTTCCTTATTTTGGTTTTACTGTACAATAAGTGTGTTTTATTATTAACAATTTCAATATCTCCTGATGTATTTATTATAATTTGGATAAGACAATGTAAAAAAACAAAACAAAATAGAAATATATAAAGAGGAAGACATGCGGAAGTGTGCATTTAATTTGTAAACTTCAGAATTAATTGCACAGTGAAACATGAACAATTTGTAGAGAACAATGAAAAGTTCTCCATACAAGTGCATTCTACGCATAAAACCAACGGCTCTGATACAACGTGTATCGGCACTCTGACACACTTCCGTTTTATCTGTTTTAATCTGTTGAAACAATGGTGAAGGAAAAAAAAATGTATTACCAAATAAAAATTGTATGCTGAGTTTCCAATTAAATGCGATCTATTGTTTTTAAATACTATGTTCAAAATAAGAAGTTTGTTAGCCAAAATAGCTAATCCATATAATTTAGGTTTTTTCCGGGTTAATTTCATTGACTACTCCAACGTTTGATGCAGATAAATAATTTGACTAATCTAAAACTGTGCAGAAAAAAATTTCTTTTACCTACATAGCAGGTGGAAATATTCACGTATTCTCTCTAATAGCAATTCAATACAGTTCCAACTAATAAATTTTGTAAAAATATTGAGTTGCTTTAAATACTATGCAAAAAAAAAACATCTGATGTGAAACACTCACACAACATTCTCGTACTCCAGTTTCCAAAATTATAATTGACAAAGTTTATAGTCTTTGTACAAAATTTAATGAAATTCATCGAAAACTGTCCGGTAAAAGCGCACTTCCGGTTTATTAATCTTCTTGAAACTCGGAATTTTGGCCATCTATTTATTTCTAATTAATTTTATTTGGATGATAAAATTGTATAATCAACTATGATAGCACTTTAGAGAAAAACATAACCCCACCCTTCCCCTAAAATACCCCTTAAATGAATTTTCCCAGAGAAATGTTTTAAATAAAAGTCGTAGATCATTGTATGTTAAGTTTATATATGAAGTTTCAAGAAAATCATCGGAAAAATTTTTGAGAAAATCGCGAAAAAGTGAAAAAAAATCGTTTATTAAAGTGGTAATGTAAATGCACTTCCGGTTATCCGATTTTTTGAAACAGGGAATTTCTACAACAAATTCAATTCTAATTAACATTATTTAGATGATAGAATTGTTTAATAAACTGAAATAACGCTTTAGGAGAAAACCTAACTCAACCCCTCCCCCATAACTGATCTTAAATGAATTTTCCCAGAGAAACATTTCAAATAAAAGTTGTAGTTCTTTGTATGTGTAGTTGATATATCAAGTTTGAAGAAAATCGTCGCAGGCATTTTTGAGAAAAACACATAAACGTAAAAAAAAACAACAAGTAAAGTGGTACTTCCGGTTGAGGAATTTTGACAGATCACCGACTGTCAGATGCCATGGTGATACCTAAACGGAATATAAAGTTTCAACTTTCTACGGCTTTTCGCTTTTGAGCTATGCTGTTCAAATACATACACACACATACACAGACCATTTGCTATAAACCACTTTTTTGGACTCAGGGGAACCCGCAAAACGGATATTTCGGTGAAAACGTCGATATCGAAAATTTGACACGATTACAATACTTCCTCTCACTAGAGAAGTAAGAGAAAGTAAGAGAAAGTAAAAAAAAAAAGAAACTTTATGATAAAATGACACATTTTTGAGAGGGACACTCTCAAAACTCGCATAAATTTTCGGAAAAATGTTTCACACAAATTGAGTTTATAGAAATCTAAGCTAACTCTATCGAGAAAATAACGATACCCCCCCCTGTCCCGCAAAAACCATTATGTAGTTGTATTTTCGGTAACTCAATTTATTCAAACCCTGACTTGGCAACTTATTTAATTCTTCATTTAATTCTCATTAACATTATGTAAGTGGTAGAACTCTGTGTGATTATGAAATGACACTCAAGAGGATTTATGATCTCTCTCCCAAGTCTCTCTTTTAATAGTAGAAAAATATGTCAAATAAAAGTGATAGACCTACCTACAGGTTTAATATAAAGTTTAAAGAAAATCATTAAAGCGATTTTTTTTTTTTGTGTCACGTAATGCAAAACTAAAAACCCATTCGTAAGGTGGTTATCTCCATCGAAATCTTCTAGAAAGCGAATGTCAGGTTTAAATTTCTTATGATTTGTGTTGAGACTTCATTTGTTGTTTGGTACAAATAATGTTTCATACATATTGAAATGAGACTCTTCCCGATAGCTGCTTGACTCAAGGTATACGCGAAAGATGTAACCG
Organism: Triatoma infestans; assembly: GCA_011037195.1. Taxonomy (NCBI): domain Eukaryota; kingdom Metazoa; phylum Arthropoda; class Insecta; order Hemiptera; family Reduviidae; genus Triatoma; species Triatoma infestans. Next base: position 7,273 of record JAAEAF010013247.1, read on the forward strand.
CATAGGGCTTCGCGCAAATTTCTTAAATTTTGTGTTAGGGGATAGTGCACTACAAACTGAAAGATCTACTACGCCCTCCCCTCCCCAACGGTGCCTTCTTTCGGTGTACTGCCCCGGTGTCGGACAGTGTTCTCTCGTTACAGACAACACTGCCCATTACGGGCCTGTGAGCTTTAGAGAGAACCTTCTGGGAAGAGAAAATCTAAGGCAGCACGGCTGCACTCGAAGTCGCAAATATAAATACTTTTTTTTATAGTTATTATTAACAACTGAGGATATATTATGTATGAACGTATAATTATTTTTGCAATAGAAGAATGGAATGGATCTTTCATTATTACATTATTATTTCCCGAAGTATTCTTATCTACCACTAAGATTGCATGGAGAAAAAGAAATGATCGCAAATAAAAAAAAATTTTAATCTGTTTACCAAACAGATAAAAAAATCTGATGTGAAACACTCACATGACTTTCTCTTACTTCAATTTACATAGACACATAGTCTCTAGTTTATCGAACTCTAATATATAATGCTTCTTCTCATTATAATTTATTTCTTTAAATGAACTAATAATTAGTTCGATTTCGTTTTTTATGTTGTTACGAGAAACTAGATTTTGATTGCATTAGCTCATGCGTAGATTTCCATCTTTAAAGTACTCTTTCAATAACAATGAGATGTTTGTACGGCAATGGCCAGAGGACTTTTTTTAAGGAAAAAGAATTCTTTATTGCTCTACGTTTCGGGTACCATTGGTGCCCTTCTTCAGGAGCTCTGAAAGTGTGTTTCTTGTCTGGGGAAGTGATATTGCTGCCGAGGCATTTTCTTAAAATGGCATTCAAATCGTCAGACCTTAAAATTACAATGAGATGTTTGTACGGCAATGGCCAGAGAAGTTTTTTAAAGAAAAAGAATTCTTTATTGCTCAATGGTACCCGAAACGTCCGTAATTTTCCCTCCGTAGGTATTTTGTAAATTATCAAATTATACAATAAAAATTTTTTATTAAAAAAAGTAGAAAAAATTAAGTTATTTCTAACATAATATTATTACTATTTCATAAAATTAAGGTGAGCTATAAAAGAGAAAACTCTGAATTTTCATTCTGTTGTTGAAAAAGGTATAAACGCATGATCGATGTTAAATCCGCCATTTTGAATTTAGCCTTTTACACTTGAATGGAACAAAATAAAGTCGATGTTAAACACCCATCAAATTTTCCAAAATGAATTCATAATATTCAGATAAAATACTTTTCTTAGGCCTGGAGTTTTTAGCTATTCATTATATTGCCCTTAATTTTATGTAGGCATGTGGCGCAGTCTACGAAGTATTGAAAGAGTACTTTAAAGACAGAAATCTACGCATGAGCTATTGCAATCAAAATCTAATTCCTCGTAATAACATAAAAAAAGGAATCGAACTAATTATTAGTGCAATTAAACAAATAAATTGTAATAAGAAGGAGCGTTTTATAATAGAGTTCTGGTGTGAAACACTCACACAATTTTTTCTTACTTAAGTTTACAAAATTGTAATTGACAAATTTTATAGTTAATATACCAAATTTAATGAAATTCGCCGGTGTTTTTATAGAGAAAATAGCAAAAACTGAAAAAAAATGCAGTAAAAAAGCACTTCCGGTTTAGTGATTTTCTTGGAACCTAAGCCTACCTCTCCCCGAAAAGCTCCCCTTAATGAATTTACCCGAAGAAATGTGCCAGATAAAAGTTGTAGCTCTTTATATGTGTAGTTCACATAGTAATAAACTGAAATAGCATTTTAGAGGAAAATCTAACCCCACCTCTCCTCTAAAAGTGCCCTTAAATAAATTTTTCTTGTAAAATGTTTCAAATCAAAGTTGTAGATGTTTTCATGTGTAGTTGATATTCCAAAGTTAAAGAAAATCGTTGGAGTCATTTTTGAGAAAATCTGAAAAAAATGGAAAAAAACTATTCAGTAAAGTGGTACTTCCAATTGAGGATTTTTTTTTTTTTAATTTAGGGCGCGTCAATATCTATGGTCAGTAGCGCCCGGAGACTTCTCAGAAATTTTGACATATAACTTACTGTCGTATCCCATGGTGACATCTAAACGGAATATCAAGTTTGAACGTTCTGAGATTTTTCGTTTTTGAACTATGATGTTCATACACACACCATTTTCAAAATCGTTTTTTGGACTCAGGGGACCTCAATACGTGTATTTGAGGTGAAAACTCGATATCGAAAATTTGACAGGATTCCAATCCTTCCTCTTACTTAGGAGTAAGGAAAAGTAATAAACAATTCCTAGTTTCAATTACTTCACTGAATTATTGTTATTATATTAAATTTATATATTGTTATTTATATATTTTATTATTTTTGGTATAATAGTTGTATTATACCAAAAAGAATAATCTATTTGAGTTTTTTCAGGTAATTCCATTTTTATCGCGTCAAAATTCTCTATTAATCTGCAATTCTCTAATGCAAATAATTCTAATGCAAAAAGGATTTACAGAAGCATTTTTTTTTAGATCAATGCATAGCACAGCCGTCATTTTTCACGTGGGGGAATCAATTGGGTAGAGTCTGTCCAAAGTATTAACTATATATGACAATTAAGTTTGTACTTGGACGGAATAGTATATATTATATAGTGAAATTTATTGTTACAAAAGTAATCAACTAATCTCCATTCTTCTTTTTTCTTATTTTATGTATATTTTAAATAATAATTATATATTGGATAATAATATCATTAATCATTAAAGAATATAATAATAATAATTAAGAAAATTATAAATATCGGAACAGTTTGAATATTCATTAATTTTCATGGGTGGGTGCCTGCGCTGAACGTTTGCAATGGGCCACTCGCTTCCTAGACCCGACCCTGCTACTGATTTAAGTTTTAGACAAAACTGTTGCATTATGGGTGACCCACCGGTTTTTGTCAAACTATGGATGTGCGGTCTCGGACTGAAGACTTGGGTTATCCTAGTTTATTTTGCATGTAAACATCCATGGAAGTTTGAAAGATTTGATAGAAATTTCTTATTGATACATGTTAATCCTTCGAAAGTAAAATCAATATGATTTTTGCATAAATTGTTAAAGATAAGTGTAAAATATTTTAATTATCTAAGATTTCAGATTTTGTAAAAAAACATTTATAAGTTTAAAAGAACTATCAGTATACTATAAGATGTTGTCCTGCAAGCAGCCAGTTTTGAAACCAAATCTGGGAACACCAAGGTGACTGACTAATATGGAAAATAACCAGGGAGGCTTTTTCTATCCTTTCTGGCGACATATCTTCCACTAACTAATTATTTGAACTAACTTTCTACTTAACTATCTATAGATATTTTAAAATTATTTAAGATTACGACATCAGATTATTGAAAGCTCACTAAACCGATCTCACTGTTGAAGGTGAGACCTGTCTTCTTACTTATTTAAAATTTTAAAAAGTACTTAATAACTAGTATTTTCATTTTATGTTTTAGATCAATAAAAATAATATAATATGTTCATAAGTAATAAGCTCATGAACATCAGCTGTGGTTCATCAATCGCTAACTTCAATAGCTATAAAAAAGTTCCCTAAACTGTACTTAATTGAGTTTGATCAAAATGTAATCTACGTATTTATTCTTATTAATATTACTTATAAGAGTATTTTATTACAATGTGCATTATCTCAAACAATTTTTTAGTAGTAATTTCTCAGTTTACCAACTGGCACATAAGGTTGTTTTTAATTTATAATTAAAAGTTTGAATAAAATGTACGAATAAAATTTAACAATAAAAAGTTTTCATCATTTTCATTTCTCTTTAATGCTTAATTTTACTATATATAGCGGCGATCATTAGCAAATTTCGATATTGTGTGCTATATCAGTTGCCATGGTGATACCTAAATGGAATATCAAGTTTCAACTTTCTACTGTTTTTCTTTTTTTGAGCTATGCTGTTCACACAGTCATACACACACACACACACACACACACACACACACACACTCACAACACACAGACCATTTCCTAAAAACCACTTTGTTTGGACTCAGAGACCTCAAAACGGATATTCCGGTGAAAACTCGTTATCGAAAATTTGACACGATTACAATACTTCCTCTTACTAGGAGTAAGAAAAAATTAAAAATTATGTGAGTGCTTTACAATTGACTATTTCACACAAGATGTTATTCTAAAGCTATGTAATAATTAATATGTTTGATTTAATGTAGACTATTATAAAGCCTAAAACAGTAGGAAATGGGAATGGATTTTTATATCTGAAGAAATTTTATATGCGAAAATCATATTGAAATTGCCATTTACTATTGCACAAATTTAATAGTAAAAATCTCATTTCTAGTTTACTCGCTCTCTGAGTGCTATCTATTGAAATTACATATACGCTTATTTTAATGTTACCCTATTGAACCAAGATAATGTCTAATTTCTGTAGGTATTTTCCTCATGAACCTTTCCTTGTTTGGAAATTATTGCATGCATGTATGACACATAATATGTTGCATCATTGAATGATCTTTACTTTTGCTCTCATGAGTATCTTCAACAAACTGTACATACATATACAAACTAATCTTATGGCGCTGAGAACTCATAAAAGGCCCAGTGTGCAACAGACGCGATTTGTATTTGTTGAAAGTTCAGTTCTTATTCGCAAATAAAATTTTGTAATATGATGTAAGATTGATCCTTGATTAGTTAACAACTAACTACAGAAAACAGTACCATCCCCTCTTTGTACAAAAGAAGGTTCAATTTATTTATTTTTTTTTTACAAATTTGGGGCATTTCATTTAAATAGAAATTCTGGTTTGTAACATTCACACACTTTTTCTTTTACTAACAATATTCATTTTCAGTTAATACCAATATTTTTTTCATTACAAAGTTGGTTAATATGATTAATTTTAGTTCCAGAAGATAGTAGTAATAACATTGAAAAAACACAACAAATAATATTTGAAATTTAATGCCACATATTACTCAGATACCCTTAAAAATCTGTGTAGTTAGCAGGATTACAACTTTAAGGAAATACCATTGTAACCGTTCTCGACAAAATTCCAAAAATACTCAAAAATATATTCTATAAAATGGCACTTTTGGTTAACCTACTTTTTTCAAATTGGTATTTAGAATACTTTCAATGTACCATAATTTTTATATAAATGACAGAACCATATTCTGCTTAAAACTTAAAAGTTGTTGAGAGTTAAATGCTTAGAAGGAGGTTATTGTGTGGTTTGCTAGTGTGTATTCTGCTTGTTTCCTTAACAAGGGCTAAACGTAACTATTCAGAGATATTTTCCGTGATAGGCTGCTTCTTTTTTGTGGGCCTCGACCGGTTTTGGGGCGTTCGCCCATCATCAGGATGCGTTTGTCCAAACAGTGTGATAACATAGATTTGCAAAGAGCAGATTTAGTTTATATTGATCAGTGAAATAAACTAAATTTGCTCTGTGCAAATCTATGTTATCACACTGTTCGACGAACGCATCTTGATGATGAGCGAACGCCCGAAACCGGTCGATGACCACAAAAAGAAGCAGGCAATCACGGAAAATATCTCTGATGCTTTCCAGCTCTGCGGAACCAACCACAAAAAACGTATTGTTTATATTGATTGGCATGTATGGTATAGATTAAAATAAGTAGTTTAAAAAATAACGTTGAAGCCATTTTCGAGATTGGTAATTATTACACACGAGGTTTTATTGCAGTTCTAACTGGCTGTATTATATCTATCAGTGTAGACTGATATTGAATGGAGGAAAATTTGGATTAAATTAAATATTAGGACGCCAGCCAGCGTCCCTAATAATGACACAAACATCCTTCTTGTAATAAAACGTATAAATTACTGAACTTTTCGACAATTAATGATGCACAAATTTTTTGACAATTCTAAACAGAGAAAAGTAGAGTAGATCTATCGCAAAATGATGAATAAACACGAACCATTCACTACATTGTTACTTCGTTCTTCGATTTATGCAATGAAAAATTCTTTTAAAAATGGCACGTCCTTTCATCCCTCCTCTTGTTTATCTCATTCTCTCATATAATGAAATGTAAATGCTTGGCTGTATTTATGCGGTAATTAATAAGTTATTAACAAATCATTGGGATATTCTTGAAAATTTTGAAATCGTAGTTTATTGCTTAGATAAAAGGTGATACGCAATTAATTTGATGAGGCTATCCATTTTAAGCGACTCCCACCCAAAGAAAGGGACCAATAGCTAGCAAATTTGCTACAGAAAAGCTGGACTCATTAGTTCCATTAAAAACCGCATCAAGGCGCCACTGTCGCCCAACCACGCGCAATTTAACCATGCATTTACATTCTCGGTCTCTCCAATCTGCAGTGTTTTGGCGATTGGTCTTCAACCACAGCTAATCTCTCACCTAAAAGCTGTCACTAGCGGTAAGAGAAAGTGAATTTAACCTAATCATCTGAAGGGCTTTCACAAAGAGTTACAAATTCTACATTGAAGAAATCAGTCTTCAATTTTACTTTGAAGAGTAAATATCTGTCGCTTTATCAACCTCAACCTTGAAACGTTCACTTCGCTAGCCTCCATAGAAGCTCACCACCATTACAAGTAAGGGTTCTAACCAGATTGCAACAAGCGACTCACAGCACTGTTCTACATTCATCATCACATTCTACACATCATTCTCTACTAGCTCTAGCCACTCTTTTCTCCTTATTCAGTAAAATTATAAATATGGGGAGTAGTGGGTACCTCAAATGCTCTCATGAAGAAATGAATGGGGATTTCTTGCAGTCATGGATCTCAGTCAAAGTGATTAGCAAAAAAACCGAGTATATTCCTGGATAGACTTTTTGGGCGCTCAGATTCCGAATTACTAACTAATAAAGGAGGGATATGCATAAGAGAGAAAATGAGGAAATATTTTGCTTATTTATTTAAAGATTTCTGTAGAAATATTTTACTAATCTGAAATATTTGCTGTAGCGATTCTTATAATACAAAATTATTAATGTGTAAAAAATCAGATAATTGGAAGAGAAAATTCAGTAATGATTATAACCATAGTGAGGAAGATAAATTTAATTAGTGATAACGTTTAAAGCAGGTTAGAGTAATGTAACATTATTATCTAATTATTTAATTGAAGGTATGTAATTATTACACATACATAGATTCACAAAGTTACATTTCCGTAACTTTACTTTAAAAAAAAAATAAATAAAATAAAACCAATTAGTTAAAACAAAACAAGAAGGAAGATTATTTTAAACAAAACATAACTAAAAGGTGAGATTGCTGCAATACTGAAACTATTTATAGGTATATATTTAATAGTAAAATTTTATAGTGAATCCTCAGTTTGAATTTAAGCACTCCTTTCACCAACGATAATACAAGAGTTGTATTTTTTTTTTTATATAAATTCAAATAATTAATACTATATGAGATGAACATTACACTTATATAACCAACTAAGCAATAAATTACTCAATCTTAATGACTATGTTTCTGAAACTTAATCCTATTATAATACAAATTTGGAGATAGATTATGATGGAATAATTCAAATGGTTATAAAGTTTTTTTAAATTCAAATTTTCGTAATAAAGATACTTTCCTCATAAAACAAACTGAACTTTAACCTAACATATTAAATATAATACTAATACTTTCAAATTTACTGTCTCCTTAGTATTGTGAAACAGCAAGGGTCCGTCCAGTGCTGAGATGTATACTCACATTGCATATATTTACAATTCATTTTTAATCCTCTATTTATAAAGTAAGTACAAAATAAACCAATGAATATTTTGCTACAATAAAATGGTTTTTAGTATTCATATTTGCTACATATTTACCTACATATGTGTTAGCATTCATGGTAGATAGTACTTAGAAATACTACTGTAAGATCGCTAGTAACATTAAACAAACTGTTTTGATGATCGTTACGACCGCTGTAGATGATGTAGTTGGATCACGAGAAAAAAAAAAACCTTTTTCCAAATTTTCACTGACGTTTCGGAAATTATTGACTTCTTCAGGGTCTGTACAAAAATTATAAAAATCAGAATACACAAAAATATAAAATAAAATAAAAAAAAATAAAAATAAAGTATATGAATAAACTAAATATGTATTCACAGCAAATTGAAAATTATTTTAAAATAAATTATTTATTAAAAATTTAAATTAATAAATTTAAAAAAAAATCTAATTTGCTATGTGTATATATATATATATACGTAATATTTTTATCTATTTATTTAATTTTTTTTTCTTTTTTATACTCAGGGCCACACCAAAACGTTTGTTTTCAATGCACTCAGCTTCGAAAATTTGACACTATCCTCTAACAGCAGTAAGAGTAGGTAAAAAATCTGGTGTGAAACACTCACACAACTTTCTCTTACTCCTGTTTTCAAAATTATAATTGACAAAGGTTATAGTTAGTGTACCAAATTTAATGAAATGCGACGAAAATTGAAAAAAAAAAAACAGTTCAGTAAAAGACCACTTCCGGTTTACTAATTTCCTTAAAACTTGGAATTCAGGTCATCTATTTACTTCTAATTAATTTTGTTTGGATGATAGAATTGTATAATCAACTATGATAGCACTTTAGAGGAAGCTGTAACCCCACCTCTCCCCTAAAGTGGCCTTAAATCCTTGCGCCAGGCAATGTGTTTAAACTAAAAGTGTAGCCGTGCCCACACCTGTGGGCTAGTGTCTATCACTACAAATGAAACTACTGCGTACACAACAACAAAAATCTTCTTTATTAAATTCTCTGTATGTTACAGGTAATGCGGTGCGAACTTGACTGGTTTCTATAATCTTTTATTATTCTGTCTCTATATATAAAAACATATGGTCTCTAGTATTTTTTCTGTTATATATAAAAAAAAATTAAATTGCAAAACAAACAAACAAAACAAAAACGCCAGGGAGCCCTGGCTGGAAAATCGTGACAAAAATGACCTGGGGGCAAGCCGCCTCAGAGCCCCCCCCTAGTAGCGTGCGGGCGCGCTACGATGGTTTGCTGTTTCTTCTGCGCCGCTGAGCAGGTGGGCCGGCTTGACCCGAGCTAATGCTACCTTCTGTTCCCTTCCGTTCTTGACGATGGTAACCGTTTTTTCTGTTCTCGCCAGCACTCGGTAGGGACCTTCGTATACTGGCTCCAAGGCGGGAAGCAGCCCTTCCCGTCACAGGAGTATATGGGTGCATGTCGCCAATTGCGCGTGCACAAATGGGTGCGGGGTGCTGTGCCATGTTGCTGGTACTGGTCGACTCGCTCCAACGTGCGTCTTAGCTTTGTGACCCAGTTTTGCGCCTTGTGGGTGTACCCGCTTGCTTGTCGGGACTACCTTGTTATCAGCTCCCCCGGTAGCCTCAGTGTCGTGCCGTACGTAATTTCTGCTGGCGACATGCCTGTGTCCTCTCGAACCGCCGTTCTCAGTCCCAAAAGGACCGTGGGCAGAAGTTGCGTCCATCGCCCGTCCTCGTGACATCTAAACGCCGTCTTGAGGGTTCTATGCATGCGCTCTGCCATGCCGTTCGCTTGCGGATGATAGGCTGACGTGTGATGTAACCTTGCCCCGGTCATCCGGGCTAGCTCCTTGAATAGTTCGGAAGTGAACTGGGTGCCCTGATCGGTTGTGATGTCGGTAGGGCAGCCGAATCTGCTCACCCAGCTGCCGTAGAAAGCATTTACAACCTCGCTGGCGGTGATGCCGGCGAGAGGTACTGCTTCTATCCACCTAGAAAACCTATCTATGCAGGTAAGGCAATATCTCCGCCCCTGAGATATAGGCAGTGGCCCTATCAAATCCATATGGACGTGAGCGAATCGTCCATGGGAGGGGGTGAAATGCTTGCAGAGGCGACTTTGTGTGCTGTGTGATCTTGCTCTTTTGGCATGCCATGCAAGTTCTGACCCATGCTTGGCACTGCTTCTGTAGATGAGGCCATACGAATCTCTGGCTGACCGCTCTTGCCGTCGCCTTGGGGCCGGTGTGCGCTAGCTCGTGGACTAGCCGTGTGACTGCGTACCGGTGATTTACTGGAACAAAAGGTCGGGGCTGTCCGGTGGATAGGTCGCATATGATGGTACCGGTGCCTGTGGGTAATGGCAGGTCTGTCAGCTGCAAGGCGGAAGTGTGTTGCGTGTACCTGCGTAAGTCCGGGTCGGTGAGTTGGTCTTTTGCCATTTGCGCGTAAGTCCTGGTTGTGTGTTGATGGTTGCTATTCTCGATAGCGTGTCTGCGATGTAGAAGGTCCATTGTGCCTTGAGGCCCTTTGCTAAATCGATTGTCATTGATTTTGTTCCGTAGACTTTGATGGTCGTACCGTTGGCCGCTGTTAATGCGTGCGTGGAAATGCGTGAGGTCGCGTCTGCTTGTGTGGGTGGTATGGCCGAGACTTCCGCACCCGTGTCTACCAAGAACGTGA
>JAAEAF010013249.1:0-17121 GCA_011037195.1 Triatoma infestans
ATATTAATTAAAATTAAATATGTGGTTGTAATTCCGAGTTTGATAAAAATCGGATGACCGTAAGTGCGTTTACTTTACCACTTTACTAAATGTTTTTTTTTTCACTTTTTCGCGTTTTTTCAGAAATGGCTCTGACGATTTTCTTGAAACTTCTCATGCAAACAACATATACAACTTTTATTTAAAACATTTCCCCGGGAAAATTCATTTAAGGGTACTTTTAGGGGGAGGGGTGAGGTTATGTTTTTCTCTAAATACTATCATAGTTGATTATACAAGTCTATCATCCAGACAAGATTAATTAGAAATAAATAGAGGGCCAAATTTGCACGTTTCAAGAAAATTAGTAAAGCGGAAGTGCGCATTTACTGAACAGTTTTTTTTCAGTTTTTGATGAATTTCATTAAATTTAGTACACTAACTATAAAAATTGTCAGTTATAATTTTGAGAACTGGAGTAAGAAAAAAAAGTTGTGTGAGTGTTTCACACCAGATTTTTTTTGGATAAAATTTAGACTTGTGAATTTAAAAATGAAGATTAATTTTTTTTAAATCGGTGATCATTTCGAAGATCTATTGAATTACCGAGGTATAATTGAATTATTTCGCGCTTATGCATAGTAAGGTAAAGTTAATTACTCAGATTTTATAGCAGAAGGTTGCTTAATTGGATTTCAAGAATTTGATTCCAACGGCTTTAAACTAAGGTGTGATGCAATCTTTCCTCTGCGATGAAAATTAGGACTTGAGGCTTAAAAAAAAAAAGAAAAGCTTTGTTGATTTTCCAAAAGCTTGGTGTTTTAATAAATGGCACAATTTGAAAGTTGGTACTTAAATGATGAGGACCATAATATATGTTTATCATGTGGGTCTCTCTAGTGATTAGGGAAAAAAAACCATACTCTTTTGAGGTTCTTGACATTACCCAGGGTGTATTGCAGAAAGAAAAATTGTGACATTATCGTTTAATTGATATATGTCTGATGTAGTTAATTATTCCATTGATCAAAGAGCCAAAGGCATCAGTGTGAATTAAAGTAGAGACCTGTTAATGATATTAATTGAACACGATTTAGCTTATAATTGGTTACTCTGGAATGATATTCAATTTCATATCAAAATACTAAAGTCTAATTGGGTTGTTAATTTATTCAAAATCAATATTTTATTACTATAAATAGTAGTAATAGTCATTTCTAAAATTTATTGCTTCATTCTTTATGATAAATCTAAATAGATATAGTTAAAACATTTTAACTTTCTTGGAAGTACATTGCTGTGCAAAGTTCCTTAATGCTGTCTAACATTCATCTAACTCTAAACTAAATCCTCTGTTGCTAACTCTTTGGTAACATAGCCAGCTTTCCAGATTGAAATGTCTTTAATTAGTCTATGAAGGTCTTCTTTTTTTTCTTTTTTTCTTTTTATTCACTAATTAGTTTCTAAATAAAGTTGTTTTCTTTTAAAATCTAACGCCTTTGTAACCGATATTATTTTAAGGATTCAGCTAAAAAAAAATTTTTTAAAAACTCCAATGAAGTTGTCACACATTACTCAAGATTGTTTGGGTAAGATTAGAAACTGGATTCATATTATTAATAAAATATTTTTGATCGCTCCCTCTCTCAGTTGGTGGAAGAAAATTTTGTAAATGATTAAAGATGAGTTTCACCCCCCGCCGCCATGTATATTAAGATACTTTATTGCTCAACACATATAACAACAACATCCCATAGTCCTGTGGAGAAGTGGTCTCATCCTTCAGAGGCTAGTGAATTGTCCGACTCGTACATAACCAAGTGGCATTTCCAGCTATTTACCGATGGCAGTAAAATTGAGGGACAAGTGGGGTGTGCACTCGCCGCATTCATGGAAGAAGACGAAATTCCAATTTACACTGAACAAGTGAAATTAGCCGACTGGTGCTCAAATAACCAAGCTGAACTCTTGGCAATTCTTAAGGCTTTAAAGTGGTTAGGGAGCATCCAATTTCCTGGAATCAAGTCAGCTAACATAAATACGGATAGTAAAGTCTCGTTAGCAATATTGAAAGACCACCAAAATCATAACCCAGTGGCAGACGAGATTAGGTCGAAACTGAGGCAACTGCGGACTGAAGAAGATTGGAAGATAAGTTTGCAATGGGTCAAAGCTCATGCAGGAAACTTAAGAAATGAACTTGTTGACGGTTTGGCCAAAGAAGCTGCATTGGATGAAGATTTGCCTGTGTGCTTCTCAAAAGTGCCGTTGAGTTACCTAAAAAGAGAGGCCGCCAACCAGAGCATCTCAAAATGGGAAACTGAATGGCAAAGTAGCGATAAAGGAATGACAACCAAGACCTTCTTCCCAACAGTTGCTTCAAGAATGAGTGTAAATTTGCCACATTCCCATAAATTGACGATGGCGCTAACAGGCCATGGAAAACATAAAGCATATTTGCACAGGTTCAAAATAATAAACACCCAAGAATGCAAATGCGATAAAATAACACCTCAAACGTGGCAACACATAATTGACGACTGTCCGCTCTTTGAAGCAGAAAGACTCAAACTGATCCAGACGGTAGCTCTGAATGGAGAAAGATGGCCAGCATCACCATCCACATTAGTTACGAAATATTGCATGCAGTTCATGAGATTTATCAATTCCTTAGACCTCAGTATATTGTGAATTAGGACCTGAGTAACCAAATTAACTTTTAACAATTTGTAATAATGTATTGCATTAAGTTTAGTTTAGTTTAGTATTAATACTTAGCTTAAATTCAGTCAAAACAAATGTTAAAATACTGTTGGCGAAATACTTGTAATCAATGTGGGAACAAGTAGTAAAATAAGCTCCCCCGTTGCAGGGTTACTGTGACAGGGAAACAAAAAAAAAAACAACATCCCATTCAATTGAACTGTCAAAATTTGAGATATATGTTGTTTTTGATCGGTGCCAGATATATTTTTTGGGGGACAAACAAAAAGGTAATGGACCAATTAATTATATTTATTTAATGAAAGATCCAGTAAAATTTGAAGGGAAGGGATTAATTAGGTCAGTGATTAGCGTGTTGGTTACTGATTAGTCCAGTGCTACCACTTAGATTTTTTCTTCCTAAGAACCTTTAAGCTCACTATTCGGTGGCTGCCGTGCATTGAGAAAGCTCCAGGCGCCAATGACGATAGATGTTGACGAGCCTTAAATTAGACGAAAAAAGTAAAGATATAGATATGGTACCCCAATCTAAATTTAACGCTAATCATAGAATATTAACTACCTGAATCAAGCTGAACATCATTTTAACTCTGTCACTACAATATTATCAATGTTGTTAACCAATATAAGAGTAATATGCAGTAAATTTCCAAATTTACTTGTAAACGATATGATTTATAGATTTGAGTTTGATAGCTGCTGCTCAATTAGTTGAAAAGATAAAAATGATGATACACATTTCTTTTACCTTTTTATTCGTAAACTCTCCAAACAATTATCTCAAGATGAACATTTATTTATTTTAACTCCTTAATTTAAGCTAAAAAATATTTATTTTCAAGTAGTAAATTATTTAAAATTAAAAATCTTTCTTCTAAATATTGTCATAAAGATGGGAACATATATTTTTTATATGTATATTCTTTAATTCCTTTTTTTTTTTACTTTCTCTTATTTTTTTTTTTGGATTCAAAGTGGAAAGTTTTTCTTTGGTGGCTTTTATACCACAATGTTTTCTTTCAAAATCTACATTTATAATTTTGTAACATTTTTTTTAAAAAAAACTCAATTTTTTTTATTTTTTATCTCTTTGTACAATATAACTCTGCAAAAGAGTTATATGAATTCCGCCAAACCCTTGTTTAAAATTTAAAGATGTGTTTACCATTAACAAGCAATAAAGAAGTATAATAATAAAGACTAGATTTAAGATCTACAGATCTTAAATTCATACAAAAATAAAAATATTTAGGTTATAAAACTGTCTAATAAATTACTTCATCATAAAAAAAAAAAAATATTCTATTTATATAGGAAATAGTCTAATTTTTAATTAACGATGAGCTCGAATCAACAAATTTCAAACTTGATTCATATAAAATTCATTTAAATAAAAATAAAAAAAAGAGTAAAAGGAAATGAAAAAAACGTTATTATTCTCATTTTTATGATTTGAATTTATTTAATCTTGGTGTATTTTGGTTTTAAGAAACTCTCTAGAACTTAAGAGAAGTTCAGGATGTTACTTATTTATGGTATTGCATTTGAAAGTAGTTTACTTAGAGAGAGGTGTTGCTACCGAATTGCTGATACTTCAGAAACTCTGGACGTATCGTAAATCTTACGGTAACTTTACTAGCGGCTTTTACAACCGAAAGCAATGTTAAGAATAATAATTATAAGTCTTATATAGTGTACAGTTAGTTCAATGTTAAAACATATTTAGTGGGAAATTAGAAAAACTTTTAATTTCTAAAAACATCTACATTTAATACCTGAGTTATTTTTATATTTTAAGGTTATAAATATTTGTATGTGTGTTTGTATTATTAGGAGGTAGATAAAATACGTAAAGAGACTGGCTGCCGTTTTATTTATTATTATTTATTACATCTACAAGCTTTTGATTATCCTTAAACTTTGCATTGCCTTTTTTCAAGGCTATATATTCTTATTAGTATAACCACCCTAATAAAAATGACTTGATAAAACACTGAGCATACTCAACACCACTATTAAAATTTAGTTATAATAAAGTAGCCTTCAAAACATGCTATTTATTTAATACACCATTTTCTAATGTCTAATCATAATTTATAATAATTCCATTTTGTCAATAAACACCCACACACATAGTAACATAACCTTATAACCTCCTGGACATACATACAATCAAGAAACCAACAAGTGTTGAGTGTAACAGAAACATTGCGTTGAAGTAAACAACACTCTGCACGAACTAGATAAATTTACACTGACTTTTGGATGAAAATCCGAAACCGGTCATAGGAATAAAAGAAATACATATAAAATGCCAGATAATAAATAAGGATTTATTTCCTTCTATTTTACCAAAGTTAGAGTAAAACTATAGTTGACTCGCCAAATTCACCAATCTTATTTATAATTCAAAATTCTGATTATATGTATTAATAATTTTTAGTAGGATTTTCATTAAGAATAAATATAGGGGAGGGATTAGTTAAGTAGTTAGCGCGTTGGACTCCCACGCGGAGGTCCCGGGTTTTAGTCCAGTGCTAACCCTTAGATTTTTTCTTCCTAGGAACCTCTACAGCTCACTGTACGGTGATGGACAGTGTTGCATATAACGAGAGAACACTGTCCGGAGGCCGGCAATGCACTGAGAAGGCTCCGGGCGCTAATGACCATAGATGTTGAAGCGCCTTAAATTAAAAAAAAATATATATACTTTTTTGTTTATTCACAGTAATATTAACTTCAAGTACCTTTTATATTAACGAGAGAGGAGATTATTTAGGCAATTCTATCACTTTTACTAGCACTCCACTTACCTACACAGTTTTCTTATAAAACTTCAATATAATAAATCCTCACTTCTTAAAAATGGCTCGATAAAAATTCTTGCAAATTCACTCTATTATACTACTTGTAGTTATAGATTAATAGACAAGCTACTTCATCAATTTTCAAATAAATACGTCGCCTTTAACCATACAAATTATTTGCTTAAATAAATAAACGATATAGTCAGTATGACTGCACCAGCAGCATCACTACGATCGAATTGTAAAATAATAAATATCTTATTGTGGACATCATACTAATTGTATCATGTGCTGAAGTTGCATATGTAAGTGGAATTAAGTGTGTATATGTGTATATGTGCTTGGTGAACTGTTTTATTATAGCATTATTTTATACTAAAATATTTATATGAATCAAGTATAATCTGCATGCCATACATACAGTTTGTGGAGGAAAGTTAGCGATGACTTTTATATATGTTATGAATATTAAACTGGAAAGCCGAATTCCCCAAAAGCCATTATCATAGATTTTGAATTCAATCATTAATCATCAAGTGTTTTTTAATGGTTGTCTGAAATTTTCAGCAGTAAAGTGCTGAAACATTACATGCCCAATATATCATATGAAAATTCATTTTACTTTATGACTGTTTTTAGTTAATTTAAGGAAATAAAGGATCAAAAAATTGTAATCATGTGGGAGCTTTATTAAATTTAAGTGAATGAATCCAAAATTTGGAGTCGCATTTGAATGAAATAACAGATTTTCTTCCTAAGCTTCCTAAGCAGATCTTCTAAACAGGGATGTTTATTGCCAAACAAGGTATAGGATATTTTAAGGGTGTGAGTAAATGGGGGAGGTTCCATCATCTGCTTTTTCACGCAATTATAGAAATAAATAAAGTAAAGCATTACTTTACCACAATTCAAGCTGCCAATTATATAACTAATGTTAAAATTAAAAAGCATTCTTAGTGATTTCATTACATATATTTAATTCTATATTTTTACCTTCTCTTACTGCATTAAAAGTAAGTATCGCGATAATGTCAAATTTTGAATTTGAGTTATTTTTTCCTGAATTACATTTTTTGAAGACTTCTGAATAAGGAAAAAAAGGTTTTTTTTTTGCGATTATTTACATTTGAGTGTTTGTATACGTAACAAAATATCACGAATTTGAATAATTGCAGGAAACACGAACTTGACATTTTGTTTGTGTGGTTCATCAGGGAGTCCGACACGAAGTTTGTATTCTACATTTAACTGGAAATACGACCTTACTAAGTTTTATTTTTTTGTTTTCGCAATTTATTTTCAGTCGAAGTAAATTATATTAGTAGTGCCTACTATGGAGCTGTTGTAGTGGTGTCATTAACACGAATAACTTATTTAGTGCATGGAAATTGCTTGTACGGTTCTAATTGTAACTTGCATTGTTACGCTTGGTAGAAAATTATAAAAATGATTCAATCTATACATTGATTATTGATGTGAATAAGAATCAATGATTAAGACAGAGTTTTGATTCCCAGAAAGAGTATATGGAGGCTAGACTTTTCATAATGAGAGGAGTCGATCGCCATACAATGCACGCATGATGTGTCAAGTCGGATTCAGAACTAGAAAGGTTGCTGCATTAGAAATGGGTTCCTTAAAGAAACGGGTCTATCCTAGTTCTTCAGGGATCATGTGTCATTGACGATATCAGCCAGGGATTCCGTATGCAACTATTCCATAGTTCGGGGCTGTCAAACTCAAGTAATCTATGGGCCACTTGAAAACTAGTAAAATTTTACTTTGGACCGCATCACATGTCCAAATGTTTTTAAATATCTTAAATATTTTGATATAAATATATTTTAAGCATTAAGATGTATGAAATAATTAAAAAGAAATATGCAACAAATTATATAAATTTTAATTCGAAATCAATAGAATGGAAATAATTACATTTTAGTTTAATAATGTGTAATATATTATTTATTACTACATTTCTTTCAACGCAAACGTTTTAATTGTTGAATACTTTTTCTTTAAATAAAAATATTTCTTTTTTTGCAATAACTACATCTCGATATTCAAAATTTAATCATTGTGAAAATCAATTAGTCCTAGTTGTATCGAAAAGAAATTTTTTCAGTTTCAAACGAAAACTGTCCAATGAAAAGAGAAAATATTTCTTATAGCCTTTTGGAATCTAAAAAAATGCTTATCAGCAATAGCGGGGCTACAAAAAAAATATATTCGAAGGCCGCATGCCGTCCATGCCCTGCTATTATATGTTTGTAACGACTCTTTTCTATATCGCTCGGATGAAGGACGTTTGTAGATGGAGGTGATATCAAGGCCTATAAGGAAAAACAAAAAAAATGAATTGATTCATTCTTTTATTAATAAGGTAACAATATTACTTCAGACGTTACACACATTTAATTAACATCCTGATAAAACATAATTTCAAAAACATACAGAGTTACATCATTTCATGCTTTATATAACAAATCCACATCATGTTTGAAAAATGTAACACAATTTTGTAGACTCTACCCCTTAAAAATGATAAAATCAAAGACAAAAAAAAAAGCATAAAGTAAATGGTCGATAAGGAGCGTTAATAAAAGTTCATTATATGTCTAAATAATCAAAATTAATTTTATACTAATTTATACATAATTAATTTTATGCAGCTATTCGCTAAAATGCTCTCAAAATTTCGTATATAAGTAATAATGAAGATAACACAAAATTTCCATAATAAATAGCGTTATAATTATGATTGAAAATCCAACGATGTTATTTAGGATAACTGCTTAGTAAACATTTATTATTTATCAATAATATTGCAACAAATTTCTAGATAAATAGGCTCTACAAATTATATAAATACTGCTGTGTAATTCCCCCCTCTTAATAGGAAGTATATAATTGGAAACATTCTTAGCCATGATGAAGATGAATCTAATTCCAACAGGAACCAAAGGTGGTGAAAGAATTCGCTACAAGAGCAATCTCCTAGCAGTTGCAACATTCTAAACCCCCATTGAATACAATGACAATCATGCCACTATAGCGGTTTAATGTTTGATGTTTAGAAGGAGTGGGGGGGAAGCCAAATCTAGTGCGACCTGAAAGATCTATTAGCATAATTAGATGCTAGATTTTGTATACAGTCTAGTACAGTGTCTTTGTATGCAATGCCTTTAAAGTGTACAATAAGTGGCGAGTGATAGTGAGCTAATGTATGCTAAACCCAAGCAGCTCTGGCACAACTACCTCTGCAGGTCCTATCCTATATATGCGAATGTTTGGAAATAGTGTTTTTGTGTTAGACTCGCACGCCAAGATTTATCAAGAAGTGGCTACTCCACACACATCCCTCAAAAGAAATGAATACCAATCTAATTTTTACTAATACTAATTAAGATACCCAGACTTTTATAATGAAAAATTCAAATTTCATTATATCCCGTGGTTATTTCTTTCTGACAGCAAAAGCTTGCTCATCAAATTAAGATATCCTGGACATAACGGTGACTTTATTATTATCGAAATTGTTCATTTTCCTAAGAGAGCGTGTCTTATCGGAAAAATTGTACGGTTGATATGGATTAAGAGTCACTTAGGGATATCTGACAATGAAATTGGCGGACTTCAAAGCGAAGGAGGCAATAAATCTAGAGGATCTCAATTTTGAAGAGTTATTATTCTCAGATATAACGAATTATTCCAAATATATGTATTACAGGAAATGTTCCGTAGATTATGAGAAATCAAAATGCCACAATGGTAAATTTTCCACTTCCATATACCCTACAATCCCCCCCCCCCAAAAAAAACCTTGGTTCGCTGACGTACCAAAAAGTAGAAGTTTCTTTTCATACTATGACCAGACTTCGTTTTAACCATAACTTTTCTCCCTAACAATCTTCTCGTGTTGCAATCTCAGTCAACCCAATGTGCTCATACCCTACTGAACAATCATCGACGCCAAACATCTGATTGTAGGTTGGAATAGTTACCAAGTGGATATAGATAAATTATGAAAAGCAAAATGTACACCACCTGCATACCATACTCTAAAAAATTAACCAACCAACGAATTATATAAAATCCGAATTTTTTATTAAATATTTAGTTGCTTTTAATAACTGAACTGGGCAATAAAATTTTATAATCTTTGAAAATAATAAAATAACTGGAATTGAATTGTTATACGTCCGGGTAATGACTGGAACTTTAATAGGATTGTGTGTGTGTGTGTGTGTGTGTGTGTGTGGACTTCCCAGCTGTCTCTAAATTCGTTTTCAGATAAATATTTGGAAGTAAAAAAAAAAAAATTCTTACAAAAGTGATAGGTTTTCAAAATCAGTAGATAATATACTAAGTTTCAAGAGATCAGCGGTTGACGAAAAATCACGGAACTTGAAAAAAATGTTCAGATAATTCATAATTTCTATCAGCCGTTTTTTCTTCAAACCCAGAACTTTAGCAACGTATTTAAAATTCATATCAACATTAGACACAAGATAAAAACTGTGCAATATGCTGAAGTGGCATTTTACAGAGAAGCCTATCACCTCACTCCCCACCCCCACTAATAGCTCTAAGATGAATTTCCCAAGAAAAGTGGATCATGTCAGTCATGTAGGGATACTTAAATGGAATTTCAATGTGAACTGCTGCGATTTTTCTTAGTTTGAATAAAAGTTGCAAAAAGTTTCAACGAATATTCGATGATTGGAAATTTAGTTGACTCTGAGATCGAGAGGTCAATAAGTTTTTGCCTAATGAGAAGGCAGGTAGAAAGATAATACCAAAAAATTTTGTTTATAACCGTGCACGGACAGATAAGTGACAAGTTATATATAATAATAGGGATACTAAGTAATGCTCGAAGCCCCATTGTAAGGAAAATTAAATCTCGTCTCATACCTATGCGTATTAGGAAGATCTGCGCCATAAATTTGTGACATAAAAATTGGTATCATTGTTGAAATTAGAAGTGAGATTGTTTCCCTTACATACTCATTTCTCCTTTTCCCATTCCCGAAAGAGAATGCCTCTAGAACCTTAAAAATGTTTCTACGGAATAAGCTCTACCCAAGTTTCTGCACAATCTGCCTTATCCATGGATGATAGGTGGACTGTATTTTTTGTATGGTTAATATTTATTTTTGGCTGCAAATTCTGTGAGTTATACTGGGTTGTAACGTTGACAAAAATTTTTAGGTTCTATCAAAAAAAATTTCAGAAACTATTATCAAGTATGGGTTTGTCTGTAAGATTTAGTTGAGACATTTGTATTTAACTCTACATTTTTGATTCACTCATTCTTTTATTGATTGTATTGTTGACAATAAGAGAGTCCTGTGCGCGTATATCTCTCGAAAATATATGTTGCTGGGTCGGGTGAGTGCGAGTCTGTCCCATCCAGGGTCACATAATAAAACAATCTGATTGAAACACTCACAATACTTTCTCTTACTCCAGCTTACATAGTCTCTAGTTTATCGAAGTCTAATATACTCTTCTTATTATTATAATTTATTTGTTTAATTACAATAGTAGTTGTTCGATTCCTTTTTTTTATGTTGTTGCTATAGAAATTAGATTTTCATTGCATTAGCTCATGCGTAGATTTCCATTTTTATAGTACTCTTTCAATACCTTGTAGACTACGCCACCCACATACATAAAATTAAGGACAATATAATGAACAGCTAAAAACTCCAGGTCTAAAAAAAATTTTCTAAATGAATATTATGAATTCATAGGAGAAAATTTTGTGGGTGTTTAACATCATTTTTATTTTGTTCCATCCGTATAAACGACCAAAATACAAAATGGCAGACATATATATTAACCTTGCATTTTTGCCTAATTCTCTTATGCCTTTTTTTTTCAACAATGAAATGAAAATGTTCACATTTTTATTTATACCTTCCATTAATTATATAAAACATTAAATAATATGTTACTTGATTTCTTGCATTTTTTTTTTTACAAATTTTTTATTGTATAATGTACATGTTGAGGAGAGAAATTAGGTTTGATTAAATGAACGAGATATGAAGACACTAATATTAATGTACTCGCTAAGTTTACACTAACTGCACTGGACTTTATAATGAAAATGATAAAATGAATGGTGTGAGTAAAGATATGGCACGATGCGATGTATAGTTGTATGGTTGTATCTGATAGATATCCTCTAGATAGATTCCCACTGGCTTATATACACAGGTTCTCCCACTCTAGCATGCCTAAGTCAGAGAGTAGTCTCTGTTAACCAGAGAGGGCCTCTCTTCTCTCTGCTGTGGGGATATTATCTTTGCGGTACCATTACATCAGTCTAAAAATATAATGGAGTTGTTGAAAAGAGAAATTGGTTTGATTAAATGAACGAGATATGAAGACACTAATATAATGTAGCTAAGTTTACACTAAATGCACTGGACTTTATAATGAAAACGATAGAATGAATGGTGTGAGTAAAGATATGACACAATGCGATGTACAGTTGCATAGCTGTATCTGATAGATATCCTCTAGATAGATTCCCACTGGCTTATATACACAGGTTCTCTCACTCTAGCCTGCCTAAGTCAGGGACTAGTCTCTGTTAACCAAAGAGGGCCTCTCTTCTCTCTGCTGTGGTTGCATTATCTTTGCGGGACCATTACAATTGCACAATTTGATGATTTATAAAATACCTAGGAAGAAGAAATTAGTAAAAAAATTCTAAACTAGATTTTTCATAGAATAATTAATTAGCTATATATATTTAACCAATCACAGTGAAGAAGAGAAAGTGTGAAATGTGTGTTAGGCCAATCAGATATTTAGAATTATCATGCTAACCACGCCCACATTTCACACCTTCTCTTCTACACTGTTATTGCTTAATTATTTCTATGAAAAATCTAGTTTAGAATTTTTTTACTAATTGTCTCTTCGTAGGTATTTTATAAATTATCAAATTGTGCAATAATAAAACTATTTCTAACATATTATTTACTGTTTTATATAGTTAATTTGTGATATAAAGAAAATGTCCGCACAGAAACCTCGCATGTCCCCAGGCATCCTGGCAAAAGTCTGCTTATTGCAAGCATCCATCTCGGTTAGGGGAGATAGGCAGATCCACATCAATCGCGACTATTTGTGTGAGGAAACTACCTTCAAGTAGACTATATGGCCACCGCTAATATTTGCCTTAAAAACTCCTTAGCAAACAGATTCGACATTAAGAATTAAATATGATTTTAAAAATACAAAAAGTTTACAGATTATTAAGGTAAGATTAGTGAGGAGCATCATATGTACAATTCTTTGTTGGAATAAATAGCAAAAGCCGCTTACTTTATGTCAAATTAGAGATAGTAAAAATATGAAGGCTTGCTGTTACTAAATAGAAAAGTCCTTGTTTTTTAACATATTATTATTAAAATCCGTGTGTCTGTCATCCTGGGACCTAAGCCTATGTGGCTTTATCCTTTATCCTCGCCCCCCCCCCAATTTTCACCCTAATTAATCTTCCCCGTTAGTCTGCAACATCCTGAAATATCTTTCAGCATCCCGCGAGAGTGGTTGCTCCCTCCCAAAAACACGAAACCTGGTACCAGCGAAACGGGAACACTGATATAATAGTAATACACCGTTTCCCTAACTCCATCATCGCAGTTCTGACATATGGGACTAGACGTCCTCCCTATATTATGCAAATGACTACCCACTCATGTGTGTTCAGTCGATACACTTACTAAAGTCCCCAGTCTTATCCTACTACGGGGTAGGAGGTAATCTGAAACCCCTTACTTAGTCCCATTGATGAATTTTATAGCCGGAGGCACTCCTGCGTATCCTCCCAATATTTCTCCAAAACTCTCATCTCCCAAAGTCTAAACAGTCTATCGTGACGGCAAGGGCTGGCTCGGGACCATAAAAAAGTTAGGAGGATCCCTCGCTAGCCAGCTGATCCGCCCTCTCATTGCCCTCTATTCCTGCATGTCCAGGTACCCAATAGAGCTGCACTTTCCCCCTCCTAAGAGCTCAGGTATTAAGCTTTTTCCTATATTCTCCCACCAATTTCGAATTTCAACACGGCTTACTCAAAGCCCTCTTTTTAACATATAAAAATATATAATTCAAAAAAGTAGTAGTTATTTGTCACCTTTTTTTGTCCCAACAAAGAATTTTGTTTAAAATGATCTTCAAAGAAAAATTGATTTTCCAGAACTTGCAGTAAGAGAGAGTTGTGTGAAGAAAGAAAACTGATGAAGTTATCATTTAATTAATTTATCAACATTATATTATAGATTTCTTTAACTCATTTTTCCATATCAGGATATACATAAAATTTTGAACTCATTTAAGTATGCTACTTAACTTAATTAGTTGAATTTTCAAATTTAATTAAAAGTATATAAAGTTTTCAAGTTGGATGAGGCAAAGTTTGTTCTTTTTTTAATTTTTTTTCTTTTTTTCTTTTTTTATAAACACTTTTAAAATTTGATTAGTTTAACAAAGTACAGTATATATCAGGCAAAACATTTTTCACAAGTAAGTTACATAACCAATATTTTAGAAGATACACATATAAAGTTTTTCCATCAAGTTTTACACACATATAGCGGTAAAGAATTTATGTTGCAAGTTTGCTGTAAAACTGAACTCATGAAATTACCATTTATTTTTTTTACTTCGGCACATATTTTTCTACAGCCATTTATTTATTAGATTAAAATAATATTTAAATGTTAGTTTACTGTTTAGCAGAAACAATGGAAACACCAATGCGTGGTATAATTATTATTTTCACGTGCTTTTACAAGAAGAATAGTAGCGATTATGTCAAATTTCAATGGAAATACTTCTGTCTCTGCCATTCCTATCATACAGTTTTCCATACATTTCACTATAGTTGTCAATTTTCGCTTGGCCATTTTTCCGTCCAGATTACTTTGTTTTGCAACTATATAATATAAAAACTAGCAAGATAATTTTGTCCCAAAACTTAGTTTTTTTTTTTTGTCTAATGTCGACTTGAGATCTCAGTAGCGTTTTATTGTTGACCATTTTTCTCAATACTTTCTTATTATTTCCGACACCTGATCATTTATTTATGCCCGAGTTATAAATACTTCTATTCTAATAATGTCATTCAGCTTTAAGTCTTCAACGAAATCAATTTCCATTTTGAGGGATTCACAATTAGCCCAGCAGACAAGTAAAATATTCCTTTATCATTTCGTCGGTTATTCCCCTCGTTTCTTCTAGGTTCTTGGCAATTAGCATTGATTAGGTAGTTATAGGGGATTATTGCACAACGACCTGAAAGTATTATTATCCCCCGGAGCCTTATCAGTGATTGCTGGCCTCCGAGCAGTGATCTCTAGCTACAGGCAGAGCGAGCTGTACAGGTTACTAGGAAGAGAAAATCTAAGGGCAGCATCTGGATTCGAAACCGTGCTCCTGCGTTGCTAGTTCAACGCGCTACCACTGAGCCCTTTGTCCTGGTCTGTAAAGGGTAAAATGGATTTAGTTTAAGTGTGTTATGTACTGTTCTATGCATGGAGTACTGAGCTATGGTAACCGACAGGATCCCTACACCGCAAATAATTGCATGCAACAGTTACCACTTGCGGGCTTGGCAATTAGTATACATAACATCGTCCGCAAAGTCCAAATTATTTAACCATAATTTTGATGCTTTTTCCTGTCCAATCTAGTTTATTAAAAATTTCCTGTAGGATAAGTGTGAAAATCTTAGTCAAACTGAAACTCCCGTACTCCCTTACTAGTTTTGATTTCACTAAAGACAGTAGTATAGCCATTCATTTTCTGTAAATTTTTTCTAAACATGCCTATCATTATTCCATTGTTTATATTCCTAGTAATACCTGGATTACCTTGTGGAAGTCAATGAAGAGAAGATATAAAGGAAATTTATAATCTTTAGATTATAGAAGGAAATCGTCAGAAAGGGGACTTTTCGAAGAAAAATTGAGGAAAATAGATAAGAGTAACAAGGATAAGTTATGTATTCCAATGTAGAAGTAGTCCAATGTTGCATTGGCTCAATAAGAAAACATCGCCACGTTGTAGCAAGTTGAAAAAATGAAAGTCGAGAAATGCTCTCCAACCTAGTAATTAACAGATGACATCAGGATCTGGCATGAAGAGCAACCCGTTAATGTTACTTTATTTATTTATTTATTTGTTTTTTGGTTTTGTCTGTTTTGACAGTAACCAGTTATTTTGATTTTGAGGGCTGGAAAACCAACATATTGATATTATTAACTACCCTTGCTTCTAATTGTATGCAACTGCCAATATGTTGGTGGAAAAAACCAGCCCTATCTTTTCAAATTGACATGTCTCTTGTAGTCTTCCACTAGGCTTCTGCACCCTCTTCCCTTCATCATTCTCCATCCTTGCTGAGATAAGGGTATTTTGAGCGATGCGGCTCTTATCCTTAATCTTTAAACATGTCATATCTGAAACCATTTTATGGTTAGTGCCTTTGTATATTGTTTTTTTGGTGTCTAGTATAAGTGAAATGAGCACAGAACTACAATTACCGAAAGATAATTCCTAATCCGACTTATATTTTCATTTTATTCCCTTTGATTAACTTGTATATGCAAACAAGCGCTTCCTTTTCCAGTAGTGCCAATATGCTTTTTGCGCTACAAGGAAATCGTACATACTTGGACAGTTCGGTTACAAACTTTTTTTTTTTTACTATACATTTTACAACTAAAGAGTAAATGATTGATGTCGCCATCCACTCCGTTACCGCAAGCGCATTTGGGGCTATTTACGATGCGTATTTTATAAAGGTGCGGCTTGGTGAGATTATGGTTAAACCTCAATCGAATTATAGTGGTATAGAATTGCCTTTCCCCTTCCAACTCTTCAAACCAAGGTTTAGAAGGGATTCCAGGCTGTATGCCTGAATAATATTTGTCTCAATATTCTTTTCCATATTGATCCTGCCATAATTCTAAATACTTACTTTTCAGAGCATTGTTAATATCACTCAAACTAGCTATCGGAATTTCTTCACCCAGCTTAATTAGCATCTTTTGCCAGGATATCGACATATTCATTACCTTGGATCCTGGCATGCCCTTTGATCCACACTACATGTATCCTTCCTGCAGCATTCTCCAATCTATTCGCTACTTCTACGAGTATCGGGTCTATTACATCACCTGGAGATTTTATCTTCTGTAGTGTACTTCTTGAGTCACTGAAAATTACCACAGTGGGTCCCTATTCTGGCTTATCTTATCTGCCAGCCTATTGCTTTCCAGATTGCTGCCAATTCCGCCGTATATACCGAGGCAATATTTGAAAGCCTGTACTTCTTGGAGCTGCCAGTCTTGGAGTCCCATATGGCACAACCCACTCCATGGGTCGATCTGGATCCATCCATAAACAGGAATACGGATTGTTAATGTTAATAATATTTAACTCATGATCAAGAAATCAAAAGTGAAACATATTGGTAAATTAGTTAAATGATGTGATGTGATCTTTTGTATTTTGGAATGTTCTTTGGAATGTTCGTGATTAATAAGCATAATAATAATTCTTATGTATTATACATTTGCAATAC
>JAAEAF010013252.1:0-14038 GCA_011037195.1 Triatoma infestans
CCACTTCACAAAAAAAAAAAAAAAGAAAAAAAAAAGCGCCTCAGACTTTGACATAATTAAATCTAAAGTCCTGTTCCACCTTCCAAAAAAAAAGATAGCAATAAATAGTATTAGATTATACAACCCACGTGTTGGATGTTTCCATTTTTAAAGACTACAATATGCCCACCCTTTAAAGACCGAAACATATGTTTTTTCCCTCTCAGGTACATCACTCTTGTAACCTAGTTAACAAAAACATTTAAAGACCAGCCAGCAACTAAATTTGCTCTGTGCAAATCTATGTTATCAAACTGTTTGACAAAAAGCATCCTGATGATGGGCGAACACCCGAAACCGGTCGATGATCACAAAAAGAAGCAGGCTATCACGGAAAATATCTCTGATACTTTCCAGCTCTGCGGAACCAATCACAACAAATAAATAGTATTCCAAAGCAACAACATACAACTCGGTTATTCTTTATTCAATAAAATGAAAGTTCTTTATAACGAAACGACAGCCAAACCCTCCAAACCTCATCATCTACTGAAACAAGTTTCTGTTAGGTTTGTTATCTCTCCATCATGGGCAAGTTTATTGAAAAATGAAAGTGATGGTTGATGTTAAGAGTTGAAAAAAAAAACTATGTAATTCACTAATGACTTTTGGGAGGCCTTGTTTTGTTAGAATTACCTTAGATTGAAAATAGAGTGGTAGGTCATAATCCTAAGCACTGCTGTCAGTAGAGGCTTATTGTGCCTAAAGAATTCATTTAACTATTTTGAGATTGTAATCATTAGATTTTTCTGCAGCCATTTTCATGAAAAACAATTGAGTTTCTCGCTTATGACTCCAGTGGTTTGCTACAAACCAACGTTTCACCCATATTGCAATAAGTTTCTACAAGCCGTTATGCCACTGAACAAGTACAATTACTAGCTTATGCAGACGATATTGATATCGTAAGCCGGTCGGAAGCTGGAATTAGAGAGGCGTTCGAAGCATTGGAAGCGTCAGCTAAAAGATTGGGACTCGTAGTAAATAAAAAAAAGACCAAGTATATGGTAGTTGGAAGTAACTGCTCTGCTCCTTATATGCAAATTGGAAACTATAAGTTTGAAGTAGTTCAGGGTTTTGTTTATCTGGGTACTTATGTAAATTCCGAAAATAACCTCTCAAAGGAAATTGGAAAGAGAATAGCGTCAGCTAGTAGATGTTATTACGGACTCACCACACATTTTAGTTCCAGACTAATCTCTCAAAAAACCAAGACTACTTTATATAAAACTTTGGTTCGACCGATATTAACTTACGGTTCAGAATGCTGGACACTTAAAAAAGTGGACGAGCAAAGGATTGCCATTTTTGAAAGGAAAATTTTAAGGCGGATTTATGGACCAGTCCAAGTTAATGGTGAATGGAGAAGGAGACATAATCAAGAGCTTTACAATAAATATAAAGATAATACTGCAGTGCAAGTAATCCGCATCAATAGGCTCCGGTGGGTGGGACATATTCTAAGGATGGAAGACAACAGAATGCCGAAGAGGATTATGAATTACCGTGTCATCGGTGTCAGAAAGGTTGGACGCCCAAAGGCTCGATGGATGGACCAGGTTGGAGGAGATGCAACCAGGCTAGGCGCGCGGAATTGGCGGCCTAAGGCTTTGGATAGGGACGATTGGGGTCAATTTCTTTTGGAGGTCAAGACTCGACCCGGGCTGTAGCACCAGGGAAGTAAGTAAGTAAGTAAGTAAGTTATGCCACTGAATTATCTTGATTGCTCCATTAAAACTCTAGATATAATGAGCCAGAAGAAACTCATTGCAATATGGGCAAAACGCCATTGGTATCTAGCAAACCACTAATGCGGTCTCCACCCGGAAAATAACGTATTATTATGATATATTTGTCCTTGAATTCTGTGGGTAGCTGAGGTTGAGTGTACGAATTTTTAAACATATTACTATATTGAATTTTTTTTTGTTTTATAGGTTGATGGGAAGTATAGAAACTTGTCAGATTTATGAGGTTTTATACACCCGTCGACTGGGAAATAACCGCTTTTTTATGACTATCGTGTTCATAAAAGTTGAGAAACATTAAGTTAATGTCAGTAATTAGTCGGTTTAATGTATGGTATAAAGAATTCTATTTAAATCTCAATTATGTAAATATGTAGTAATGTAGTTAGTTTGTGGTCAGCTGGATTCTGAATATTAACAGGTACAAGAAGGAATGAGTGTCAAGGACATCCAAATACTTTAGAATTGAACTTCTCTAACTAAAAAAATACTCTTTTTTAAAAGAAATTAAAAATTATTTTCCTTCTTTGTAATAGAGAGCGGTAGAAAAGGATATTTATCATTTTATTGCTACATGCCCTGTACTGGAAGAATTTAGAGTTATTTAAATCTAGTGTAACAACGCAAGAATTCAGAATATTTAAATGGGAAAAAATGGTTAAAATTTTTTGGAAATACTAATAGTTTTAATTTTTTTTTTTTTTTATACAAGAATTTAACTATTATTTTTATCAATGTGATTTATGGTTTATATCATTGAATTGATGTAAATCTGGAAAATTTTATAGAGCTGTAAACAATTTTTTCTCTAAAAGTATTGCAGCCAATTTGAACTTATTAAGAGCTTGTAAATCTGATTCCTGGAAAGCTAATTGTTATCTTTTTGACTTTAAAAAAAAAAGAAGCAATAAATAGTGTTAGATTAATACAACCCCACGTGTTGGATGTTTCCATTTCAAAGTACATTATTGTATATGGCTGAAATATGGGCTTGCCAGTACATGCATATGCTGGAACGTCGGCAGCTGGGTTTTCTAAAGAGACTGCTCCACCTTCCTTTAAATATGCCAGATGCTTATGTAAGATTGGAAACCGGCCAGTGCCATACCCAAGTTAAAGTTGTCAAAAAAAATGCTTAAATGGTGGATATACTTGCTAAAAAATGTCTGATGAAAGTATCCCCAAATCATGTTATATGAGATTAGTATCCATTGGCAGACAGTATTACAATACCATTTAACTGGGCTTGTGAAGTGCGGTCATATCTTTCAATGATTGGGGCGGATCATCTGTGGCAATCTCAGCACAGTTCATCCCATAAGCTGAGATACAAATAAAGTAATCAATTCTATCTTCAATCTTTACTATAGAAATTTATGTACTTTCGATTTAAATTACTTTTCATTTATCCCGGGAGAACTCGCACCGTGAGATTTTCTCTCACGCTTGAAGAAAAACACTCATAATCCTGAAGTGGGAGTAGTGAGAGATCCTAAGTTTCGTCTACCTGAGTTTTTATCTTTTGTTTACTTCTTCTTGAAATATTTTTCCTCTCAGTCTTGTTTTAGCTTCAGGAGAGGAAGTTAAACAAAAATATTCTAAACAGTGAGTGAATCTCTCACGCGCTAGTGTTCGCGTTACGTTTTTATAAGTAAGTAATTTTCTGTTTGTATAACATTTTTGGTTTACTGGTGACACAAAATTAGTTTTTCTTTTGAATTTTAGATTTTTTTAAATTCATATGAGTCGTGGCAAACATATGGCCGAGATGGCGAAAGCGTTGTACGATCTCCATTAAGTGGCATTTTTCAGGATATTTATTTACTTTATATTTTCCTGTTAATTTTATTTATGTTAATTTTTTTCACTTAGAATATTTGTCATGGATTCCTAATCCCGAACAGGGTAAAACTGAAGTTCTCCCCAACCTTGTAGACAACGAAAACCGCTTTGATGCTGAGGAAAGTGATTCAGAACAATCAGGGATAGAAAAGAAAGATAAACTCGAAAACGACGATCCTGAGAAATGCTTGTGGAGTAACGACAAAACTATTGTTTGGCATGTTTTCGCTCCCCGCGAAAATGTGCGCAGAAGGAAACAGAACATCGTTATCCATCTTCCAGGTGTGAAAACTATGGCAAAGCAAGCTAAAACTCCGTTGGAATGTTGGAGTCTTTTTTTTCCTGATTCCATAAGAGAGGACTGGATGAATTTATATCCAAATGTAAAGAAAATTACCAAGTTGGTGAATACTGTACTATAGATGAAATGTTGGAACCGTTTCGGGGACGTTGCAATTTTCGGCAATACATCCCTAGTAAACCAGCAAAATATGTCCTCAAAGTGTTTTCATTAGCAGATGCACGTACACCAAAATGTGCTACCTGTCCAAATGTGCTGTTACAGAATAATTCAACACAAATTATATTTTTTATATTGAGTTTTGCTCCAGTTTTTTTTTTTTAATAAATAAAAAAGTGTTATTTATACTTTTTATATTGATATTTGTTTAAGTTTATGTGTGTATTTATATTTATAAATATAATTTCGTTTACTTAATTGGTATTTAGAAGCTAATAATATTATTATGTGGTGAAAAAATATAAAAATTGGGGTGTGAGAGAAAGTCTCACGCGCGAGTTGTTGCTATTCATTTTTTCTAGCGAGTTCTCCCGGGTTAAACTTCAATGTTCGTATTAACAAAATTAGGATTATCTGTCAAATTCGCTTAGCATTTAAAAGAGATACCCGCCTTTATTTAAAGGGCTCTAAGTATAATTTAAATAACGAAGGTCTGTAAATATTGTAATTCCGGCGAAAGAGACAATGTTGTTCATTTACTGTTGTCATGTATTAATAATCAACAATACAGAGCTCAATTTATAATCACCTTATATCATTCATAGAGAAGGTACAAACTTTCAAAAATTTCCTCCACATAAGACACTGACTTAAGTTTTGTAAATGTTCTAGTGCAATGTAATAGCTGTAGGAGGAGATGTTGGTTGTGGATGTTGATAGATAAATAACACCTTGATATCGGTATAAGATATCTATAATTGATATATATGTATATGACTGACTGCCAAGGACTGTATACTTCACACTACAAGAACAGAACAGACTGACTGACGTGGCTAAACGATATGTACGATTCAAGTGTAAGACTGTGAACAGAATATCTTTTTTTGACTCTGTCTCTCGTATATATATATATCCAACTGGCCTCTCCTCTCCTCTCTCTCGAGAGGGGCTCTTTCTCTCTGATGGTGGTGGGGGTTCACTCGCTAGTGTGGATGAGTGGTGGGGGTTCACTACCCCTACAGCAACATTAAGAAGTGAACATTGATTGTAATTTTCTGTTTATTACAGGAGTTATTATTATAGTTATTTTATTTTATTTTTTATTTGGGGGGGGGGTATATAGAAGTTTGTTATATTGTATTCCCCACTCCCTACAACAAGCTGATAGCTTAAATGTATGTACCCTAATAAAAAATAAAAAATAAAAAATATATCATTGAATTTATGTATATTATTGAGTAATTAGTACATTTTTTGGTAATTTGTTTTTTGTATTTAATTCCATTTTGTTTAATTTTTTTTTATTATCACTGTTACGTTTAGTTTTTTCAAGTTATTTTTTTGGTCCTTTATATTGACCAACAACAAAATAATAATTTTAGTTTTATTGTAATTTAATGGCATGAGCAAGCAACTCTACAGATCATCTGTCGCCACTGTGTATTGTCTCATGTCTAATGTAAGTTTTGTTTTATTATGGTAATAAAGATGATTATTATTATTATTATTATTAACTATTATTGTATTTAATTATTAATATTTTAAGCTCATTGGTATGGACGATACGTCAATTTATAACAAACCACTGTTCGGCGAAACCCGGAAACTTAATTCAAGAGAACGGCTACAGAAGCCTAAAAGATCATTTAAAGTTATATTAATTAATTTTTTAATTAAAATTTCCTAAATAACAACTCATAAAACTTAAGCTCACAATTACTGATTTATTTATACAACCAGTACATTGCACTGAGAAGTTAGCAAACAGTACCTAGCTCTTTTCCAACAAATGTTACTGTACTAAACGCAAACTAAAATCTCCTCATCAAAGTGTGAACTCATGCATATACGAGTATGTAGTTTTTTTTAGATGGATCCACTATGGTTACTTATGCATTATAAATATTTTTCGCAAATTTTAAACTATATAAACAAAAATTCACTCAAACAGAATTTTATATATAAAGGAAATTGCTACAAATTAAATTGTGAATATATTTCTAAGCTTAACCTTTTTTATATAAAATATCAAAAGAGATATTTAGAGACTCATGTATCAAGTTGCCTTTCACATACATGGCCACTAAAATTGGTTTTCAGAAAGAAATACGAGTTACAGGTTCATATATTATAAATGGATTTATATAAGATTTTATGTAAATACATTAGATATATTTAAGATATATTTTTCAATTTGATTGTAATAAAACAATACATAGTTTTGAATTAATATTTACTCTTTCCCTAGCTCCCTTCCTCACACACAAAATATTGGAAAATCCTATAGAAAAACTCCCCATGATTAACTCTTATAACAATTTCCCTAATCTTACTTTATTGTTATTTCTAATATTGAATTAATATTATATGATGGAACCGCTCATTATATCGAATGGTATTTTAGAACTGAGAAATTTAACTCCTCAGCTCTGCTGAAAAACTTGCAGAATAAACTTTTCTGTAAAGCATGTTGAAAATAAAAATAATACGCCTAAATATTATGTATTAAAGTACCAATTTTAAAGAAATTCCTTGACCCTATTTAAAGAAATAGAATTTTTTTGGATTCAGAAACAAGAGAAGTACATAAGATCTTGTTTTTTAACCTAAGGCAGGTTTGTCATGTTCTATTGGCAAAAGGAAGGAACTATAGTGTGTAAGGTTCATAGTTTTGGAGAAATCATTCAATAGGATGAAGATAGTAGGTATTGCACTTTGCTTGGGGGGGGGGAAGGGCAATGCACTGCGACCCGCTACCCAGACAATTTATTGAACTATTCCCCTCGGATGCCATAGGATAGCCCACAACACCCTATCAGGTGTTATAAGCGAACAACGTCTACAGCACCTCCATCAGATTAAGATCCCTAAAGAATCGCAATACCCTGGAGGGCACTAGGGAGGGTATATTTCCCTTATACTATCCAGGATTATAACTATCCAGGTTCTTAAATATTTTCTGAGTGATAGCCTCACAGTACGTTAGGATAATATGTATTGGAGTTTCCTCCATCTTCCCGCCGAATCTGCATATGCGGTCATTCTCCAGACCTAGCTTCACGAGGTGTCACCCCAGTTGAGAATGCCCCGTGAGGAAACCCGTAAGAACACGGAGTTTGTTCTTATAAGCCGATGCAAGCCTCCAATCTTTTTACACAGGTCATAATTTCCCAAGCTGATTTTGGCCTGTCTCAGTCCGGGGAGGGATGTCTCAACTCTGGAACAGATTGCCTTATTGGGAAAAGAGTCCATAAAGTTTTAGAAAGAATTGCAGTGAGTTGAAGTTTGAAATATGACACAATAGCGTAATAAAAAAAATGATGTAATAAAACAATGCGGAAATTTTACCTCGGTTACTGGGACTTCTCCAATCGGGTTATATGTTTTGGTTTTCACAGACTTCATAATCTCCATCTAACCGTTGAATATAAAGTTTAGAGCCAACAGCTATGCCATTTGAAACAAGCTTCAAATGCAAAACACTTCAAAGTTTCACTAGACGCAAAGCATGATTATTTTCCCGAATCGATCTTAGGTAACCTCTGGTTGGGTTAATAGTGAAATATTTTTGGTGTGTTGTATGTTGTAGTTTGTAGTGGCTTGAGCGGTTTTGTAAAAGGGTTGTGTGTATATATTTTAAGTGAGAAGTATTTATATTAAGAAACTAGTCACCATTGCTAACAATAAATATATTCTATTAAAATTATAACTACAAGTTATTTGCAAAGGAATGATTAACTTATTAATATGCACTGATGCTAGAGAGAGCGAAAAACAAGTGTTCTGCTTCGGTGTCTACAACCAACTATTTGAAGGAATGTCTTCTAATTGTTCGTTCAATTCCCTCCCTGTGAGAAGAAGGGGGTAGGACAATGCTATCAAGGTTCATGAACTTTCCCAGTAACTGGACTTCTACCTGGCTTGTCCTTTTGCAAGGGAATATCAACATTCTTCTTAATTTTGATTTTTTTAAAATTAAATATATTTTTATATTTTCTTGCATCCATCACAATAGCCTTATGGATATATCCTGCTTATACTTTTTTTTTTTTTCTAGTCTCTTTTCCTCACTAGTAATTTATTCTTATCCAAAACCGATCATCTTTTGGATTCTGAAGCATATTTTTGTACACATCAATATTCTATTTGACTTGGCGTTCTGATAATGCACGGAGATCTAATCTCGGCCTTAAATTCCGGAGTCCAGCTTTCTGAAATGGTGGCGTTTGGAGCCCGCACTATCGGTAGATAATCTACGGGTGGTTCCATACACAATCTCCTTCACTGCTTCACATATTCGTGCAATTCCTCATACTTGATGACAGGAGTCCCAATTTTGAAACGTTTAAACTAAAACTGTATTTAGGTGCTTCAGTCCCTCTCTACAAATGCTCAAATTTCTTCAACTGCTGAGTTTGCAATCTTTTTTACCAATAACATCACAGAAAACCGCGAATCACAAATTTTTCTTCGGACATTTTGGCTGCACATTACAATAACCAATGAGAAGTTAATACTTTTGATACATAATTTAATAAAGGATTAATCATTGTGAAAATGGATTTAAATTATCTAATCAAAACCAACAAATTTGAGAAATGTTTTCAATAAGTGAATAATCCGTACAGGTATTACACTTTTTTGTCTTTTATAAACAAATGGAACATTTGTTTATGTAACTAATTTATTAATTTTCATGTAAAGCTTACATAATTAATATTGAGAATATTAATATTGTATTATAAACTATATTACTGAACCTTGTACATAGATGACCACAGGAATGTATTCTATAAATTGCAACATATTGGGTGCAACAGAGCGGTTAATATTGAAAAGGCTATAGGCTTCTTGGCAATAACTATGAATGAGATGTTAATAGGGCAAAGGAATTTTCAGCCTGAAATGCTATTGTACTAAATTACTTGCCATATAATACCAATGGCCGCTCAGTTATTGATTTCTGTAAATCTAGTGGTAAAATTGGATTTGAAATGATTTTATTTTTATTTTTTCTGTTTTAATTAAGGGCACGTCAACATATTATTGGTGCCCGGAGACTTCTCAGGACACTGTAAGCCTCCGCACACTGTTCTCTCATTACAGACAAAGTTGTCCATCACAGGACAGTAAGCTATAGAAGCACCTAGGGAGAGAATATTTGAGGAAAGCATGCTGGACTTGAAACTGGGACCTCTACGTTACAAATCTAGTACGCTATCACTGAGCTAACGCCGCCACTTGATTTTAAATTATTATTTCACAATGATCCAGTAAGCTTACACAAACCTATTTGAGTACATCAATGCTTAAATGAAGATAAGACTGGGAAATAAGTCAAAATATATACAATTAGAAAGGGGTTTCAGGCAGGGGGATGTGCCGTCAGCCAAACTATTTGGTTGTGTGTTAGAGCAAGCATTTAAACATTGTTGCTGGGAGCATTATGGCGTTAATATCAACGGAGAACGACTAAATTTAATGAAATTTGCTGATGATATTGTTCTTATTGGAAAATCTCAGGACGAAATAGTAAATATGATGAGTGATTTGATAAAGGAGTGTAGTGGAAGGACGAAATCGAAAAATAATAGTTTTTAAAAATAATTTAGAATATTTTATAATTATCTTACTGCTGTGAATTTAACTTCAAAAAGAGTGTATTTTAGTGTCAGGTAGTGTAAATTAGGATCATAGCAAATAGAAAAACAAAGGCACAAAATCCCGTTAGGAGAAACCTTTCGTAAAAGAAAATTCCCCCGCTAGAGAGAGAGAGCAATTCCAAAGAATAGAGTCTGCCATCAGCTTTCAAATAGTTCAGTTCAAAAAAGATGGTCTAAACTCAGCCTTCAATCAATACAGTCGTATTCTGCTTCCAAAGCCAGAACACTTCAGAAAGCCAGAACAGAACACTTCAGGAATCTCCCTCTTCAAATCAGTGCCAGTTATAAGTTAAAATATAAGACTTTAGCATTTAATCTAGATTAATTAATTGATTTATACTAAATCGCTGTGATATTATAAAGCTATTTAAATTCAGTTAGAAAATATATTTATTTCATAATCAGTGGTGCATTCTTGATTATATTCTTAATACTTCTATCTCTTAACCGTATAAACATACAAGCCCTTTTCGCTAAAACGATCACGCCACAAGCTACCTACACATCATCAGATCATATCATTACAGGAGGCTGGTAATATAGGACTAAAAATAAATCCTCAATAAACTAAAATAATGAAGATAAATAATGAGGAGGAAGTGATCATTGAAGTAATAGGGAAAAAGATAGAAGAAACAAAAGAATTATTATTTTAATTATTTTGGCCAAATGATAGATCCAGGAGAAGGTATAAATAAAGAAATAAGTAGACGAATAGGGATAGGATGGAGAGCCTAAAATAAATATAGAAAACTCTTTAGGTCGAACATAGAGATGGAAAGTAAGATAAAATTATGGTACTCTGTGGTGAGGTCTGCACTAATTTGTGCTTCTGAAACCTAGCCAATAACAGAGTACAATTTAGAAAGGTTAAGAAGGACGGTAAGAAGAATGGAGTGAAGTATGTTAAAGGTAAGTATAAAAGATAAAAAAAGTAATGCATGTGTAAGGAAGAAAACAGGCATGGAAGATATAGCAAGGCTAATAGCAAAGAAGAAATGGAAATGGGCCGAACACTTCGTAAGAAGTGCGGATCATAGGTGGACTAAAAATGTGACCAGACATAGACTGGAGACCAATGGAAATGAGAAGGAAAAGTGGTCGACCAAGAACCAAGTGGGACCAAGAAATGAAGAAGGTATGTTGGAGGTGAGACTTGGAGAAGAGTGACTCTAGATCGGCTGAGTAGAAAAGGCTGTCTGATGTTCATATTGAAGCCTGGTTGCCAAAAGAATAGGACACTATTAATTGGAAATTGTATTTTTTGTTTTTGTTTTAAATTTAATTTGATTTATTTACTTTTCATTTTTCCTTAAAAAAATAATTTTATTTGATGAAGAACAATTAATATTTTGTTTTTTAATTAAACACAACTCAATCGCCCGAGGGTAGCCACAGCCTAAGGCTGAGTTGAATATTGGTTATATGTGTAATCTTTTGGTATTTATATTATGTTATTTATCTGTATTAACTGATATTTAATAAAATACCTTATTTATTGATTTATTTTACAATAGGCTTTCCTAGAAGAGAACACCGATATCAAACAACAGGACGTACTTCAACACCTATTAAAAAAAAGGAATATTATGAAACGAGGGAAGTCTGGGAAAATACAACGCAATAACTTTGGAGTTTTTGAAGTCAACTACTGACTGATTCTTCTTAAATTATGATTATAATGATATTCCAATTCTATTTGGAATTGGCTGCATTAGGTTATTATAAGAGGTTTAAAGCACAAGGTCACCACAGGTCCATGCAATATCCAGAGCTAGCAGACGATCCTGCATCTGAAGGTGCACGGACTCTAAAGCCATAGAAATATTAAAAAAACATTCAAAAACCTATAAATGTCATAGATTTTGAAAAATAAAATTGATGAGGGAAGATTCTGGAACGTCCTCCTCCGTGAAGAAGTAAGTACGGGCATCCGAGGGCTAGCTGGAGAGCAAAAATTGCTCTAATGAATTATGAACGTGGCTTGAAGGAGGAGAATAATTGGCAGAGCCCAGAAAGACAGCGGGGAAAACGGGAATAAATGCGGTAACTGCTGAATGATGGAGGATCTTTTGAAAGAACAGAAGTGGCTATCTTCTTTCAGTTTTCGTTAATTGTTGTATGTTATATGTTTATGTTAGATATTGTATGTTATATAAATATGTTATAATTTTTAATTTTGTTCTACTTTGTTTTATTGTTCTTTAATTTGTTCCTGGAATTGTAATTATAATATTTTATGTCTATTATTTCTAATAATATAGAAGTTTAATGGATTGGTTTAGATAAAGGTAAAAAGCCTTATTCCACCGTATCCTTCTACAAAGAGATATGGTGGGTCCTCAGTAGTTACAATACGTCTTCAAGCTTCGTTGAAAACTTATCATCACCAGGCCGTCACATACATGTATGTGTGGGATTTCTTCCTCAATCTTAGAGAATAGACACATCGCGTCCAACAATATTCCGTCAGTAGACCAGCAATTATAATTGTGTTATTTTGGCTATGGTAGTTAGGCATATGGTAAACTTAGGCAATTGTTTCTTAATAAACAGTTACGCCTGGCTCTATCCTAGTGTTCCCGCCCACAAAAATGCAGGCACTGATCCTCCATCCAGCTCTTTGGATGTTTGAATCAGCCTACTGAATAGGCCGCATAAGGATTCGTGATATATGCATATATACTTCGACTACGTCCTCGCTAGCGCATCCCAGAAATCCTGCATGTCCTGACATCCGTAACGAGTATCAGCTTGTGCAATCCTTCCTGCAGTAGCGAGACAATTTGATGTGAAGAAAGTGCCTTCACACGGTGGCCTGGCTATCGTAGTATATGGCAACTCTCCTCCGCTCCTTAGAAGTGTATCATATAAAATCCCTAATTTAGGAGATAATGTTTTTTATTTTGTTTTATTTGCCATTCATTGCTATTTACGATAGATTTTACAATTTTATTATATCTATTAATAAACATAATCAATTAACCTTTTTTTTTTCTATTACTTTCTCTTATTCTTAGTAAGAGGAAGTATTGTAATCGTGCCAAATTTTCGATATCGAGTTTTCATCGGAAATATCCGTTCTGAGATCCCTTGAGCCGAAAAAAGTTGTTTTTAGCAAATGGTCTGCGTGTGTGGGTGTGTGTATGTATGTTTATGCATGTGAACAGCATAGCGCAAAAACGAAAAACCGTAGAAAATTGAAACTTGATATTTCGTTTAGATATCACTATGGAATCTGACAGTACCTTATCTGTCAAAATTCCTCAACCGGAACTTTACCAGTTTTTTTTTTGTTACTTTTTTGCGATTTTCTCAAAAATGGCTTCGCAAATTTTCTTTAAACTACACATACAAAGAGCTACAATTTTTATTTGAAACATTTCTCCGCAAAAATTCATTTAAGGACAGTTATTGGCGAGGGGAGGGGTAAGGTTTACATCTAAAGTGCTATTTCATTTTATTAGACAATTGTGTCATCTAAATAATGGTAATTAGAATTAAATATGTTGTGGAAATTCCGAGTTTGAAAAAAATCGGATAACCGGAAGTGCGTTTACTTTCATATTTTTACTTTTTCGCGATTTTCTCAAAAATTGCTCCGACGATTTTTCTTGAAATTTCAAATATAAACTAAACCTGCAATGATCCACATTTCTCTGGAAAAATTTATTTAAGGGCACTTTTAGTAGAGGGGTGGGGTTATGTTTTTCAATAAAGAGCTATCATAGTTGATTATACAATTCTATCATCCAAACAAAATTAATTAGAAATAAATAGATGGCCAAAATTCCAAGTTGCAAGAAAATTAGTACATCGGCTTTCACTGAACAGTTTTTTTCAGATTTCGACGTATTTCATTAAATTTGGTTCACAAACTATAAAATTTGTCAATTGTAAAAAGGTATTCAAATCGTCAGCCCTTAAAATTATAATGAGATTTTTGTAATGGCAATGGCTAGAGGAGTTTTTTAAGAAATAAAAATTTCTTTGTTGCTCTACGTTTCGATTACCATTGGTGCCCTTCTTTAGGAGCTCTGTAAAAATTTATCGAAGGAAATATATTATTGTACAATTATAGTAGTTATGAAAAGTCATAGATTAATAAAAAAAAAAAGAAAAATTTAAATTAAAGAAATATTACCAGAAGAAATTATAAAACAGAAGTGGCAGTAAATTAAATAAAATGATATTGACAATAAGATAAAATAAGACAGATCAAGATACCTTTAGGGTAGGTTGTGAACGTTAAAAGTTTTTGAAATTTAAAAAAATACTCCCTC
>JAAEAF010013253.1:0-11888 GCA_011037195.1 Triatoma infestans
CCCCCCACTCTGATTTTAACTCATATAGGACAATGTATTTTTTCACCAGATATATGAACAATATTTAAGTTCGTAAATAGATTTCAACGTCCTATATCTGTTTTGAAATGGATAATCTATACTGCAGTATATACACATTGTTGTGAACAGCTGGTCCAGTTCAGAAGTATGCTCTCCCAGACAACAACGTAGGCGCAACTTTGAAACACAAATTGATGTACCGTTAATATTGTTAACTTGTAGAATAAGATCAAATTAGGTGGGATGTGACCACTTTTTTTTTTTTTTAGAAAGCGTCAAGATAAATCAAATAAAAGTAGAGCGTACTTATACGCTATTCAATTTTTAATTTGAATAAAACTAAAGAAAAAATACACACACTTATGTAGGTATATATATATAAAATTTATTTACAGTTATATTAGAGAAATTATTGCTGAAATGAAATTACCTCATTCTGGGAATTTGGGAATTACGAACATTTTCTTAAGTTTGGCTTTTGAACATGTTTCTATTTTTTTTGGCATTAGCTGTGAGCTATATTATTCTATAAATGTGAAAAATTCATCGACAAATACCAACATAACCTATCTCAAAACATCCAGTTATTAGCAGCTTTATTACTTTTTCATAATTAATACCTTATTTATGCCAAATACTCATTAACAAACCTCCTATCAGTCAATACATTTATACATTCATATGCTTTGTTGCATTCATATCATCTCAAACTCTCCTACCAATAAATGCTCACATCCCAATAAATACATTCATTTTAACAATTTGACACAACTAAAATAACAAGTACTCGGGATGGAATATTCTATATTCCTCGCACCCCTAATTCCTAAATCTAAATCTAAATTTGTACACTATTTATACAAGATTCACCAACACATTCACACAGTACTGGGTTAGCCAACCCGGCTCAGACCCACTCCTCCAAGAGGGTGTGGCTCCCAATGTTAAGATAGTGCAGGAAGGCTTCCCACACGATCAAAAGTTGCCACCAGGCAGGTTTTTGGCAGGGTAAGCGATATGGTCATTTTACCATTTATTGCGAGATGCTTTTAAGGATTACCATTACAGGTTTCCCTTCTGATAGGATGTTGAAGACTTTTGTCATTGGCCATTCCTACAGGGTTAGGTTGCCTTCTAGGGAAGATTGGTTAACCCTGGGTCTGTCTGAGGTGATTCCTGAGAATTATCTCTGATGCTACACGGACGGTTCCAGGATGGATGGTAGGTCTGGGGCTGCCGTCTATTTTGAGACCAGAGACCGTTTGGCGGTGCCTCTTGATGAGTGGGCCACCGTTTTCCAGGCTGAGGATTACGCAATTCTTTGCTGTATTTTGGATGAGAGGATGCGTAACACCAATTTAAAAGGTGTTTGTATCTGCTCGGACAGCCAGGTTGCGCTGAAGGCGCTTAGCTCATGTGTCTTCACTTGGTGTTGGAATGTTCTAAAAGACTGGAAGATCTTTCTTCATTGGAGGATGTGCTTCTGGTCTGAGTTCCAGGTTATATGGCGCCTCTCTCCCTTTCATTGGTCCCGAGCCTGCTGTTGGTGTGTCTTCTGGCACATGTTTTTCAGGCTTCCAGAC
Organism: Triatoma infestans; assembly: GCA_011037195.1. Taxonomy (NCBI): domain Eukaryota; kingdom Metazoa; phylum Arthropoda; class Insecta; order Hemiptera; family Reduviidae; genus Triatoma; species Triatoma infestans. Next base: position 1,605 of record JAAEAF010013253.1, read on the forward strand.
GTGGATGACCTTATAGCACTCATCCTTATGGTTGAGTGCAGTAGGTTGTCGGCAGTCTAAGATGTTCATTGGGGGTCCGGACGGAGCTTTGAGTAGCGGGATCCGATGTCTTTCACGGACTTCTCTCACGCATCTGATTGGCTTCCTCACTGGGCATTGTGGCTTAAGGAGACATCTCTATACAATGGGAATCATGCCTGAAACCCTTTTGTAGAGTTTGTGAGACGGAGGAGGAAACACCCATGCATCTAATGACGGATTGTTTGGGCTGTGAGGAGATTAGGTTTAGGATGCCGGAATAGAATATTGTTAGAGGATCTTAAGCTATTCCTTTTAAGGTTTTGGTCCGATTTGTTCAGTCTGTGGTGAAACTTAGAGGGGTAAAACCTGGGCCTGGACTTTTGTTCCAGACCCAGTAGTTGTTATTCTTTAGGGGTAGCCCAGAGAGGCTTTGGATAGCGTAGGGTTTTGCCCTCCCCTTCCTTGAATAATAATAATAATAATAATAATAATAATAATAATAATAATTCCACTCCTGACCGGTATCCATAACCGGTCCCCTCACACGCAATCATAACTAACATTCAAACTAAGGATTCTATTCTAAATCGTAGTACATCCTTCCTAAACAATCACTCCAACATATTTTTAATCCAAATAAATACAGACATCCGTAATAACTAAAATATATATATGTAAATAATATAATACATTCTTACAATCACGTAACCGCGTGCGCGCGCGCGCACACACACACACACACACTTTCGAAGTAACATATTAAGGGTGGAGTACTTGATATTACTCCGACTGATTCGACTTAAACCTTCCAGGAATCTATAACTACGTAGATGCACAGATGAGGTCTATTGGATATCGACATTAAATTAATTATTATTATATTTGTACACAGCCAAAAAAAATACTTAGTTTTTGCAGAACTACTAAATTATCTGAGAATAGAATACTTTCATATTTGAACGGAGACTCTAAATATTTTGATATTTTATTAAAAAAAATTGTATCTTTTGGGAGAATACTTAATACAGATCGTGACAATGTGCCTAAAATCTTCATTCTGTTGACATTATTATTATTATTATTCGCAGAAGGGGAGGGCAAATCCTACGCTATCCAAAGCCTCCCAGGGCCCATATAGCTACCCCTAAAGAATAACAACCACTGGGACTAGAATGAAAATCCAGGCCCAGGTTTTAACCATCTAAGTTTCACCACAGACCGAACAAATCGGACCAAAACCTTAAAAGGACACAGCTTAAGATCCTCTACCGATATCCTATTCCGGCCGAAGGTCCTAAAACTGATCTCCTCACAACCCAAACAATTCGTCATCAGATGCATGGGTGTTTCCTCCTCAGTCTCACAAACTCTACAAAAGGGGTCAGGCACGAGTCCCATTATATAGAGATGTTTCCTTAAACCACAATGCCCAGTGAGGAATCCAACCAGATGCCTGAGGGAGGGTCCGTGAAAGACATCGGACCCCGCTACTCAAAGCTCCGTCCGGACCCCCAATGAGCATTTTAGACTACCGACAACCCACTACACTCATCCATAAGGATGAGTGCTGTGAGGTCATCCACGTCTGAAAGCCCGACAAACATGTGCCAGAAGACACACCAACAGCAGGCTCTGGACCAATGAAAGGGAGAGAGGCACCTAATTTGGCAAACCTATCCACCTCCTCATTCCCAAAGATTCCCATATGACCTGGAACCCAGACCAGAAGCACATCCTTTAATGAAGAAAGATCTTCCATTCTGTTGACATACTTCTATTACTTACGTATATCATAAGTTCTTATTTCCACTACCGCTTTTCTTGAAGTCGGGAACAATATTGCCATGGAGTTTTCCACGTTCCCAATTTTGCTAAACAGTTTTCCTAAACCTTGACCTATGGCCCATTTAGCAAAAAAAGCCTTTTGAATTTCATCCTAATTTAATTAGTCAAGCAATCCATATTTCTTTTCTACATTTTATTCTTAAGCGGCACAATCAGTTTATTTTTATAAATGGACGTTGTGATAGTTCTTATTATCATCCCTCGATGAAGATTCACAATCAACTCCGTTAAGATTGCACATAATATTATTTCTAATAAAGTAAACTCTTAGCCGCCCTGAAAAGTTAAATAATATAATTGGCATAAATCCGGTCTTAAAGTGTTACCGTGGAAGTAATAAAGCTGACCGTAACCATTAATAGCAAGTTCGCTTCTTAAGCAGCCATCAGATAATTAATATTATGGTCGAAAGATCAAGGAAAGGGTTGATAAGTAAAAGAATAAAGGTGATATTTTTTTGCATTCATTCGCCATTTTGTTAAACAGTTCTTAAAGAGTGTTCATTCATAGATTTGGATTGGTTCAAGAGGCCTTGATTAGGCACTGACACCACATCTTCTGTCTTAATTGAAAAGGAGTTTTTCGAGATGAGTGGGAAAATATAATTCTAGTCCATGAAGTCTAGATCAGGCATAACATATTTGTTCCCTTACAATAATTACGAAAAATTAATTATTCAATACACATTCCTGTGGTTAACCATTCCTGTGATGCCTTAAGTGTAGAGTTTTTGTGAAATTGCGATGTAAATAGTGTGAACTATTTGTGTAGACTGTTACTGCTCAGCTATACTGCTTAACAATTTCATTCGGAAAGCTGTAATCGCTGCTAAATGTAAGCCACTGAAAGGTTTTTGAATAGTGAACTGAGCTTAGCAATGAGTTCCAGATTCACCCAATGAGTTATCGGAGCTATACTAAGCTATGTAGCATGCAAATCAACTAGAGATTGCATTTACCGCCGTCTAAAGGTGGAATTTCTCCTTAAACAAGTCCTACTACGTCAGCACGACTTCCTCGCCTATTTGTGGAGAAAAGTCGTATTAACGTCGCATGGGTAAGGAGCTTGTTCACTAACTGTACAATAAATCACTTGTCAAATAACTGCTTGGCCCCACTATAATTACCGGTACTGATTATTCATCAACATTCAAAACTACAGACTTCATAGTTGTAAATTAACATAATAAATATGAATTAATTAATTAATTCAAAATTATTGAATTATTAAAACTGGCGGACCCAACCAATTTTCAATAAATACCTTAATAATTTGGTGCAGAATTTATAATAAATAAATTGTAGAGCTTTATATGTGCCATTAAAGAGTCTTCTTAGTCTTCTGATTTTAGACGAAACTAGCGTATTTTGACTTGATCGCAATACTTACTTAATCGTAAGAAAAAAATAGAAAATAAAAAAACGATACATCAAAGATATATCTGTTTGTGATAAAATAAATAGCTTTCTTCAACAATGTTTCGTAAACTTCATATACGTAGAGTTGAGCCGCCCGCCGGTAGGTCATCATTTTAAATGTTGGCAATAATAAATAAACAGAATGTACATTAAAGGGTGGGGAAAAAAAATTAAATGTTTCACTAGTGTAAGGTGTAAGTAACTATTTCCATTTCACGGGTTTACAAACGTTAATGCAGGAATAGGTTGGCCTAGAAAGGGGGAGGGGGAGTTCAGGAGGGAAGATGTTATTATATACTGTTCATACAAGGTGTGGAGTCCGCACACCCTTAGGGGCTTTCTTTAAACTCCAATGTTCACCAAGACTTCTTTCTTTTTTTCTAAAGAAAGAAGACTGACAGAGAGAGAGAGAGAGAGAATGTGAAATAGAGAGAGAATAGTCCCCCTGGATATATGTATATGTATACGATAATATAATAAAAGAAGTGGTGTTACAAGAGAAAGGATAACACCTTCAAGACAACGAAGAAGTTGTGAAGAAAGAAAGAAAGAACGACTAACAGGCAGAAGAAGAAGAAGAAGATGAAAAGGGATGAGATACTAAATAAAAATAGTCCAATAAATAATATTGATGAACGGTATAAGGAAGTTATGTCCAGGAGAATACCATTTAGTTTATCTCTTTGGAATTGTCCCTTAACAAGATGGGTGCGGCAAACAATTGATGATCGCATACATACGCACCTATATTGTTGTATATCTTTCAAAAGTTTTTTTCTTTTTTTATGCGTATGCACGCGCAACATATATAATACTACACATACTGACAGACAAACACCCAGACACAAAAACATTTACAAAGTTTCAAACTATATATAGATATATATGTAAATACAAAACAATATTTATTTTCTACGCATTTTAAAATCTGGGTTCTGTTTTTACATCGCATGTTAACTGGGATTCATAAAAAAAAAAAATACACGATAATAAATCAAGATCTTTCTCAAGTTTATCAAACAATTACCCATTATTATTTGGGCATCCTTGCATTATTGTGGCATTCTTTGCTTTCTCAATCCATTTCCGTATTTCCAACTTTTATCTCCTACCACTCACTAACAGTGATCTCAATTATTTAAATCCTTTAACCGCTTTCATTCTCATTTTCCCAATCAATCATTTCACGTCTATGTCAAATATATTTTGTCATGTTGAACTTTATAGCCTCAGGCTGTTTACAATAAATACAGGAAAAATAAAAATTGAGTGAAAATATTGAGTGGACTGTATATAATATAATACAATTGGTGAGCAAATGGGAAATTAAAATATTACAAAAATTATAATGCACCAAAAAGTGATGAGTATATAAATTAAATTTAAAATGGGTAGCAAATATTATTTATTATCACTTTCAATAAGCCAAAGAAATGGCGCTTAACTAAAAACGCAGAATCCTGGTTACCAGTGCTGGAAAACCCATGTGGACTTAGCCCATATCGTGGTCAAGGGGAGAGGAGAAATAGGAATAAGAAAATAAATCTTATGTGCCTGTAACACTTGAGTCTTGATCCATACACTGCGGCTTAGCTGATGATTGTAGATAATAATTAAATGGGCTCCCAGAAGCTACAGGACAGTAAACTAATCGGAATTGACAACCATGTGATTTTACAATGAGCCCGTGCAGGCCCGAGAGAACCGAGCCGCAAAGTCGACAAAAGGACCAGTTTATTAACACTACCCAGGAAAACCAGAAGTAACAAACTTAGGTTTTCACAATTAAGGGCAACCGAAATGTCATAAATTGTGACCTATTCAAGGAAGTGTTGCATAACGACTTACTCCTTCGAGCTTAAACTGGCGACTAACTGAGAGAGGAGAAAATGCATAGGTTACCCCCTCTTTACACTTATGACACAGCCTAATAAATTAGTAAATTATTATCAAGATAGTACAATGCCTCCTCCAAAATAAAATTATTGTACGCCGTTGGTGGCAAATTTAAATTTATATTAAATACCGAACAGACTCTATTTAACATATTCATTTTTCGATTTTCTTAACATAAATTCCAGATAATTTATAACGTAGGCGAGTATATTCTGATCATCCGCAAAACAAACCGACTAGGTAACCATAGTAGATTTGATTTCCATAAATGTCATGTTCCATCCACCTGTAATGGGATCCGAATCATTATAGATTCATAAGATCTGAAGAGCGGAAAGCATATTAAATGAATCAATCCCCACTTTGGCCAGACTAGGAAGGGACAGTGTGATTTATATAAATAGAGCGACAGCAGTACAGTTCAGGACAGTTTACGACCAGTTTACAACCAGTCAGCAACCTTCTACTACTTTTCTTATAGAGAGTTCAGTATATATTCCAGTTTATTTCTCTAAAATCCATTCTCTCTCTCTCTCTCTCTCTCTTATTCACAACCATTATACAACCAAATTATACAATGTCGCTGAAATATAGAAGTCATGTTTAAACCCTTTGTACCATTAAATTACACTCGCAAACCAATCTTCATTTGACATAGATCTTCCGCAGGCAATACCTTTAAGGCCACAACATTTTTTGATGTGACTTATTTGTTTGTATACAATCGATTGACATTATCGATATATAAAAACTTACATGTTCCGACTGCAACGATGTCTACATTGATTGATCCAGTTATATAATTAAAGAGTGGTTTTCGGTTTACGTTCGATCCTGCAAGTTCAGTGAAACAATCTATCCAATTATCTAAACACAAAGATCGAGAGAAAAAGGGCGTTCAGAATATGGATTACTTTATTATGTGGCTTACTTTTTGGAATATCTTTGATAGAAATATAAAAGTATTTGTTGACCTTTGATGAATTATGTTATGAATCATGTACATTCAATGATGCCAACGTTTCGACATATTTTCCTGGATTTAATATATAGATAGGTGTGAATTTGTGAGAAAGAAATTTTAAACCTCCATAAAAATATAAAAAAAGAAAATTAAAAGTTACTAGTTTCTTGTCTCTCTTTTTCTTTTTTTTTTAATGTTTCTGCAATGTAAGAAATGTGTATGTTACAAATTCGTTCTCACATCTTCACGACTATCTATATATTGAAGCCTTGATAAATACAGGAAAACTCTGTCGAAACGATGGCATAATTGAATGTTTCTTTCTTGACCAATCCTCATCAAATTTTTGATAGAAATGTAAAGAGCTTAGACATGTATCTATCTGAGGGGTTCCCAGTGTTTGTATTTTGGAGGCTCCCAGTTCAAAAACATCAGATAATTGCTAATTTATTTATTTATTTTTTGGAAAATTATTTCATCAAATTGTATTATTGGAAAAAACTGGTATTTTACTTTAATCTTTTTCACTTTTTGTTACGTCATTTGTAAATTTTATATACCATGACTATACTGTATGCTTTACTTCCTTCCACTTCAGTCATACATTTTGCCAGCATCATTTTACTGCGATATTCACACTTTTTTCTATGTACGAGTATATTACAAACATTTATTCTAATCGAGTAAAATTATTTTAACATTGGACTACAATGTAATCATTCAATTATTACCTTGTCTTAGGTAGATATATTATGTGCCTCAGCATCACTACATTTATTTTAGGACTGAAATGTATTTGGTGATGTTGTGTGTTTGTTTGCTGGTAGCTCTTGTGTGGCTTGAGCGGTTTTGTAAAAGGGGTTGTAAGCGAGAAGTATTAGTAATAAGAAAGTAGTCACCACTGCTAACAATAAATATATTCTATTAAAATAATAACTACAAGTTATTTTCAAAGGAATTATTAACTTATTAATATGCACTGATGCTAATAGAGCGAAAAACAAGCGTTCTGCTTCGATGTCTACCATAAACTATACTTGAAAGAGTGTCTTCTAATTGTTATTTCAAATCTTCCCCTGTGAGGAGAAGGGGTAGACAATGCCATCAAGTTCTTGAACTCTAAAAGACAATAGTGGTCTTCTACATCAAATGCCCTTTCACATATTCTTTCATAATTTTGATTTTTTCAAATTAAGTATATTTTTATATTTCTTGCATCAATCACAGGACAAATCAATATAATTTCTAGTTTAAAGTTATTTGCCAAATTTATTATTGTATTAATTGTAGTAAGTGGAAGTTGCTTGATTGATTACACTGGATATATATTTTGATTGATTTTATTTTATTTGTTTATGTTAGTTATAAATTTTAAAAAAAAACGATTACAATTTTGACTAAAAATATCATTGGAAAATATTTAATATAGATTTATTTTTAAAGAATAGTTTTAACATTTTTTTTTTTTTTAATGCGCTTGCGTAGTGATACAGCAGAAGCAAGCAAAACATTTTAAATACGAAAGCTTATAGAATGGAACGAGGGAGTAAAGAAATGCAGTGTGAACAGATAAAAGAAGATAGCTGACCGTGTCGAATGTGTTGGACCATAGTGAAGTGAGTGAGAGGGAGAAGTGAGAAGTCTGAGGATACTTTAGAGACCATCTGTACACGTTGGTTCTTTCTAATTTACATTTCGAGTCACATGCCGTACATCAAGAACTACGGCATATTTTATATATATATATTAAACTTGACCATAAGGTATCTTAACTCAATGAACTCCGCTATACAGTGTTTAGTATTATAATGTTATTATATTTAACTATATCACAATGATGCAGAAAAACAACATGCAGAAAACGTAAGAACGGATATTTACTGCAAAATCTTATCATCGATGCACAAAAATTGGATTGTCTGCAAAAAAAAAAAAAACAATTATACAGGGTCTCCCAAGGTATATAGATAACGTCTTTTTCTCGTAAACTAAGATAGCTAGAAAAAAACTAAAAAATACGTGTCCCCGTAGTTTTTTGTTAGAAAACCAAATTTAATTTGCAAATTTGTTTTGGTGCTTTCAGAAGCGAGATACAAGCACCAAATACATTTTTTCAAATGGGGAGATGTGGTTTTTATTTAAGAAATAGATTCCTCTATTTTTTGTAAGAAAAATTTACTTGAACGGTTTTTTTTTCTGTGAGTGATATTTTACAAGTTATGAATGAAAACATGATTCTTATAAGAAATTTAAAAATGATATTATAACGGTTTTTTGATTGAATAAGAAGAAAAGTACTATTTTATTATAAATTTTACACCTCATTTATTACAGGTCTTACTCGAACTGGCCCCCACCATTAGAGATGCATACACATGCTTTTTCCTGCCAATTGTATCTTACGACCAAAGAAATACATCTCTAATGGTGGAAGCCAGTTCTTTTTTTTTCTAGCTATCTTAGTTTCCGAGAAAAAGTCGTTATCCATATACCTCGGGACACCCTGTACATAAAATGAAAAATTTTTCTTTTAAACATCAAATTTTTGCTCATTTGTCCAGGTGGGGGGGGGGAGGCAAGTATCAAATCTACTATCTCAAGCAGGTAGCGGAAGTGAAGAGCGGCGTCAATAACCAGAAATCAACTTCCCTCCCAAATATTTGAAAATAAACGCCATAAGTTCCGGCAAAACTACATGAAATCAATGTTTTTTGGGGGAAAAAAGACAAGCAAAATATCGGGTTGGCTGGGGGCCAAAGTAAAAAAAAACTTTCATCAAATATAACTATTGTTTATATTTTTTTCGTAAAAATATTTCAAATAAAAGTGATAGGTTTATATTCTATAATGTAAGCAACGAAATCGTTGTAGTAACTGTCGATATAACGCAAAAACAAATCAAAAATATATTCTGTAAATTCGCACTTCCGCTTAGTCGGTTTTCTTTAAATGTGGAATTCTAGCAATGCTTCTAATGTATACATAAGTGGTTTCCTAGTCAGGGAGTATAGGGAGTCCCTGGAGTTGCTTTCCCGGCACAATAAAGTGCGGCTAGTACGGGTGTCGAGACACAAGGGGATAAAAGGTAATGAGTTAGCTGACCAACTGGCCAGGAATGGAGCGAACACTCTATTCTGTGGGCCGGAACCAAAAGTATGGAGAGGGCGTCTCTGAATGTATTGGACTCGGACAGAACATAGTCGCCACTGGAGGCTATTATTATTATTATTCTCAGAAGGGGAGGGTAAACCCTACGCTATCCAAAGCCTCCCAGGGCCCATATAGCTAACCCTAAAGAATAACAACCACTGGGACTAGAACGAAAATCCAGAAACAGGTTTTAACCATCTACGTTTCGCCACTGACCGAACAAATCGAACCAAAACCTTAAAAGGATACAGCCTAAGATCCTCTACCGATATCCTATTCCGGCCGAAGGTCCTAAACCTAATCTCCTTACAGCCCAAACAATCCATCATCAGATGCAAGGGTGTTTCCTCCTCCTTCTCACAAATTCTACAAAAGGGGTCAGGCATGAGTCCCATTGTATAGAGATGTCCCCTTAAACCACAATGTCCAGTGAGGAATCCAACCAGATGCCTGAGGGAGGTCCGTGAAAGACATCGGACCCCGCTACTCAAAGCTCCGTCCGAACCCCCAATGAGCATTTTAGACTGCCGACAACCCACTGCACTCATCCATAAGGATGAGTGCTGTGAGGACATCCACGTCTGAAAGCCCGACAAACGTATTGCAGAAGACACACCAACAGCAGGCTCTGGACCAATGAAAGGGAGAGAGGCACCTAATTTGGCAAACCTATCCACCTCCTCATTTCCAAAGATTCCCATATGACCTGGAACCCAGACCAGAAGCACATCCTTCAATGAAGAAAGATCTTCCAGTCTTTTAGAACATTCCAACACCAATCTGGAAGTGAAGACACATGAATTAAGCGCCTTCAACGCAGCCTGGCTGTCCGAGCAGATACAAACACCTTTTAAATTAGTGTTACGCACCCTCTCATCCAAAATACAGCAAAGAATTGCATAAACCTCAGCCTGGAAAACGGTGGCCCACTCACCAAGAGGCGCTACCAAATGGTCTCCTGTCTCAAAATAGACGACAGCCCCAGACCTA
>JAAEAF010013254.1:0-13474 GCA_011037195.1 Triatoma infestans
ACATACATACATACATACATACATACAGACATACATATATACATACATACATACATACATACATACATACATACATACATACATACATACATACATACATACATACATACATACATACATACATACATACATACATACAATACATACATACATACAAAACATACATACATACATTACATACATACATACATACAATACATACATACATACAATACATACATACATACAATACATACATACATACAATACATACATACATACAATACATACATACATACAATACATACATACATACATACATACAATACATACATACATACAGTACATACATACATACAATATATACATACATACATACATACATACATACATACATACATACATACATACATACATACATACATACATACATACATACATACAAATATTTGGCTTCCATGGCAAAGGGGATCGCGACCCCTCCGAGCATTGGCTGTTGTAAGCCTTGTAAATTTCTCTTCCTTGTAAAAGGAACCACTTGAGTTTTGTGGGGATTGATGGAGAGACCCTCCGCTCTACACCATTTGTTCACAATATTGAGCGCCCCCTGAGTGCGCTCCGAGACGGTTACCGCGAACCGCCCCCTCACCACGATCGCCAGATCGTCCGCGAACCCAAGGCAATGAAAGCCTTCCGCGGTTAATTTGGTCAGGATGTCATCGGCTAATAACGTCCACAGCAATGGCGACAAAACGCCTCCATGCGGACAGCCTCTACTTACCCTGGCCACAAGAGATGAATTGTCGATGGTGGCTATATTAGTCCTTCCCAAAAGATTAGTCCTTATCCACTGACTAATCGTAGGAGGCGTGCCCCTTCTTGTCAGTGCACCAACAAGAGACTCTGAGGACACATTATTAAAGGCGCCCTCTATGTCCAAAAAGGTGACTACCGCAATTTCCTTGTCGTCAAGCGACTTCTGGAGTAGCCTATTTAGGTCGTCCAGAGCCAAGTTTACGGACTTCCCTGCCTGATAGGCATATTGGCGATTATTAAGAGGATTAATCCTCAAAATCTCGTCCCTTATAAACCTGTCAATCATCCTCTCCATCGCCTTCAACAGAAAGGAGGACAGGCTTATTGGCCTAAACGACTTTGGCGTTTGATCTACCGTTCTCCCTACTTTCGGGAGGAGCACGACCTTCACCTGTTGCCATTCTCTCGGTATGAATCCCCAGGCTAAACAGCCTCTAAAGATCCTACATAGGTGTGGTGTCAACACCTCCACCGCCTTCTGCAGGAAGACGGGGTAAATTCCATCCACGCCTGGTGCTTTATAGGGCTTGAATCTTCCAATCCCCATCTTAGCCTATTCGGCTGTATGACGTGATTCGCGATTTTCCAATCCGCCCGACCAGGCCTTCTCAGCCCCTCAACCTCTAAAGGGGCCTCTCCATAAGAGGACCCTGGAAAATGTGCGCTCATGAGCAACTCCAGCTACTCCTCTATCGAGTTAGTGTAGGTTCCGTCATCTTTCTTCAGGAACCCTACCCTGTCCGCAGTACCTTCTCTTGCTAGGATTCTGTGGATTCTCGCGCACTCCGAAGAGTCTGCTACGTCCTCACAGAATCTCCGCCAGGCTTTGCGCTTGGCCTTCCTTATTTCGACATTATACTGCGTCAGTACCCTACTGCGTCTGTGCCCAGTCTTGGTTGATTTTGGCTTTGTTAAACAGCCTCCTCACCTCTCGCCTCCTTCTCTCGAGGTGATCATTCCACCAGACCGTCTTCGACCTATTAGGCCTTTCCTTCTCCGGACAGTTTTCCCGGTAGGCGTCCAGAATCGCCTCGGTTACCTGTGCCACTGCCCGTCCCAGACTTCCTATTGTCCGTACATCCACTTTATGGTCACCGAGAGACTCGCTGAGACTCCCAACAAATCCCTCCCAGTGGGTTCCCTCGGGCTTCGAAGCCTGCTAATGACCAATGGTGGAGTGCATATATCGAACCTTATGTGCCTATGATCCGAGCACGATGGCTCACTTGATACATGCCAGTGAGCAATTTTGCTCAACATTCAGCGCGAGGCTAGCGTCACATCCAACACCTCCCTCCTAGCTGCAGTCACGAAAGTTGGTTCCAAGCCTACATTGGCTACATGCAACCCTTCACCAGTAATGAATTCATAAAGGTACTTACCCCTTTGGTTGATATCGGTGCTCCCCCAGGCAGTGTTGTGCGCATTGGCGTCGCATCCCAGCACCAGCTGCAAGTTCCCACCTCTGCAGTAGTCCATCACTCTTCTCAGTAGACAGAGGGGGAAATCCTCATCACCGGGGAAGTACGCAGAGCTAATAACCAGCCTTTCTGCTCCCTCTTCGGTGTTGATAGTTAGGAGAGCTGTAACAAAATCGGCGGAGCACAGCTCCGGTATTAATCCACAGCTCACCTTGTTACTATGTACTATACATGCTCGAGGTCTACTTACATACTTGTTGTACAGCACCTTCCCAAATTTCGGATTCAGTCCTCGGACGATCCCCCCATGGCACCACGGCTCCTGGAGTAGGGCTGTAGCCCCTCCCTGTCGAACCTCCTACTAAGCACGGCCGAAGCGGCCCTTGCATGGTGGAGGTTCGCCTGCACCATCTTGATCGCCATGTTAGGTCTCCGAGGGGGGCGGAACGTCGGCCCCGGGTCCCAAGGGTCGCCCCCCGGCTTCCGCAACCTCCGGCAACCGCTCCTGGCCTTGAGACCTGTGGAGCAAGCCGGCATCGCTTCCGCCAGGAGACGCACCCACCGGGACCCCTGCCTTACCGTCCGCCCCCTCCTCTATCCGCCCCTCTCCTACGGGTAGTACAGCCAGGGCAGCCTGCAACTCCGCCATCTCTCCTTCCAGGCCCCCCTGACCGTCCTTTGGCGAATCCGCCTTCACTAAGCTCTCGGCCTTTGGCTGATCACCTTCCACTTCCATCGCCTTGGCCTCCTCCGAGCTTTTACTTTTCGGAAGCTTGTGACGAAAAGTCATCCGCCCCCAACCAAAATAGGGGGTCATGTCCAGCCTTTTAAGCTCCGCCAATGACCCCCTGTCCATTGAGAATGTCCAGAGACACCCACCCTCAACGGGTAAGCATCCCCAGGCCCTCCACATTTTGGTTTTCAGCCCCTGGTTGCTCACTTCTAAACGAGTGAGCACCCTTTCAGCCTCCACCTGCTTGCCTCCCTCGTTAGGGATGAAGACCTTACAGGTCTCTGGACCCGGTATGTCCCTCCCCTCGAGTGTCTGGAGGCTTGCACCTTCTCAGGGTTTAAGCTTTGGGATAATCTCCCTCAGCCACCCCAGACTGTCGTCCCCTACGCAGGTAATGACAAGGAACCCTGGTTTATAGGCACATTTGGCCAACCTGACCTGCGGCCCGCCTCTTGGGATCTTGTCATATTCCCCCAAAATGGCATTTTGGATGGCTTGTAGCCTCTCCGTGCCTAACTGGTTATCGGGGAAGCCCCTCTGCACAACGGCAATTTTCGCCGAGGAGGAAGCCTCACTGTAGGATTTCTCCACAGTCCTGGCTTTAACCCTCTTAGGCGGCCGCTGCTGCGGAGGGGATTCCCCTTCCGACCTTGGCCTCTTAGTCGCCTGTGTCCTACGTTCCACCCATTGAAGGTAAGTTTCCCTAATTAACTGGCGTTTGGCCTGAAGATACTCCTGGCCTGCCTCAACGCGAGCTTTGAGCTACTTCCTGGAGAGCCCTGACAGCCTGGCGGCTTCAACGTCCTTCTCCGTTATGTTCTCGATCGCTTCCAGCGACTCCGCTTTGAAGCTTCGCCCGGCCTTTGCCTTGGCCTTTTTGACAGAAGAGCCCCCAGGCCCGCAGACCCGGCCTTTGGCAGTCACTGGCATAACGCCTGTTTCCACCGTGGCCATAGCGGCTGCGGGACCGGAAGCCCGTAAACCTACTACCTGGTGCTTTGGCTGTGCTGGTTGTGGGGTTTTTCCCCTCCCCCGGCCTGTCGCCCCAGTTCCCGATGGCATCCATGCCTTGAGTTTTAGTCTTTCCTTCCGTTTACCCATGTGATTCCCACGAGTAGCTGGGGAAAGGGTCGTCCACCCGACCAGAGCCCCGCATTAACCGGGCAAGGCTAAATACTCCGGGGTTTCGCCCGGTGCCCCGGAGGCTCCGTTATCGACACAGTACCCCTGTGCCATCCATCCCTCGGCACGGAACGCGTAACACCTTGGATTGGGCCCTACTTACAAGTCTGTACTATGTGCGTGTACGTGTTGTTGTGTGTGTGTACGTAATTGTGTATGTTCCCCGTGTAAAATGTTGGGCTGGGATGTTCGCAGGGTCGCCCTTACCTGAGGGGGCAGCTAGTCCACCCCCCATCCCACGATAAAGGAAGTGAAGGATCGGGTTGGACGGGAAAACAGGATAGGGGTACACTAAAGAGGTGGCCCGCGGTGGGTTACCGCCAGGCCCGCCATTGCCCTGTTGGCCACACTCAAAGAGCGCGTTGCCCGGTCCTCACGGCGTGGACGTAGGGTTGGCTAGCCCCTCAATTCAAGATCGAGGAGACCTTTGAGGACCATGTGAACACATAGCTCAAAAACGAAATCGAAAATTTGACACGATTACAGTACTAGGAGTAAGAGAAAATAAAAAAGTTTTCTGAAGCTTTACATAGAAGTAAAGTTGACCTGCTTAGTAATTTTTGCAAAGATGTAAATAGTAAATGACATATATCATCAATCGATTAAAGTGTTCTAATCCAATTTTTATATAGTATTTGCCATATATACTGACTGCTACGCCATATAATACTGCTGTGCAGTGTTATAAAAATTATGTTATATGTTATTACAACTTAAACATTACAAAATAAGTATTTTATTTATAATAGGAACGTTTGCAAATGCGTTGAACCGTTTTGTTATGAAATTCAGCAATTATCTGCAAATTTCTTGGCTCATTCTCGTGAAAAAATTACTTTTTTCTAAAATGATATTATCTGTACATAACAGTAGTATCTACATCAATGCTTATTTTTCATCTGCAAACATTTTTCACAAAAATTCCTAAACTGCAAAGAGGTGGTCCTCTTAGCTCAAAATATTTTACTCAGCGCAAATTCATGAAACTACAGTTTCATAAAAGTGATGCATCCTTAATATGATCGACCTAAAGCGTATCCAGTGAAATTTTTTATTTCTAAGGCGCAATAATTAATGAAGAATTAAGTAGTTAAGGTTTTATTTATTTGAAATTGACAACTACAGGCTATAAATCTCCCTCAGATTTATAGTAGAGTATGTATGTAGCGTGAATGGAGTCATCACCTAATGGTAACTCTCTTAAATATATAAATATATTTACATACTGATCTCCATCGCCAAGAGAATCAAGTGCCAGCGCCGTTTCAGACCTCGAGTGGGATTGTCAAAGATGAAAGCTGATGGATTAATGGATTGAGATGACGTGATAGCCAAGAGTGAAACTTTTTGTAGCGAGATGTTATTACGTCCTTGATGAATTGTTTATTAAGGTCGTTATGAATGGTTCTATTTGAGATATAGTATGGGGCGTTGGTTATAGGCGAAGAATTTTAGACTAACGATTGGAGACGGTAGATATTAGAATGCTTGGCTGACACCCGTATTTCCAGTCCGTAAGTCCATAGCGGTTTCAGTAGTGCGTTGTATATCCGTACTTTATTCTTAAGTGTTAGTTTTGATCGTCTGTCAAGTAGTCGCGCTAGTAGTTCTTATCATTTGAGTCATGTGTGTGGATTCCATGTTAGTCGTCTGTCAGTGTGAAGTCCAAGATATCGTACTGTATCAACGCAAGGAAGTGCGTTTGCCTGATTTGGATATACTGGACGACAGGGAGTACGTCTAAGTGTGAAGGTGATATTCTTTCATTTTTGTATATTCACTTTTCTTTTTTATTACAGAACCATTATTGTTCCAAAGAATTTAAGTGTTGTTGCAATATTCGGTTGATTCGAATGAGCAAAGAGAATGGCTATGTCGTCTGCGTATGTGAAAATTGTAGTGTGAGTGTGAGTTGGGAGATATAGAATGAGTAGTGTTATAGTGAGAAAAAGATAGGTCCAAGGATACCCTTGAGGATCACCAGCCTCTACAAGATAAAAGGAAGAGTAGATTGAGCCTTCATCTGAAGAACCTGTTATAAAGGTATGACTTAAGAATGAGATAGTATTTGTTTCAACTTCCACAGCAAACCCGGATGCCAAACTCGATCAAATGCTTGTGCAATGTCGAGAAAGTCCTCCGAAGCAATACTGCTTCCGTTCAAAGGACGATGCAATAAGATCTACTATGCAATAAAGATGACAATAAATTAATGGAGGTTGGAAAATGCAAACTAGTGGTGGGGGTAAAATGTTAATGGAATTCTTAAATTATAAATTGGATTCAATAAATGTGAGTTTATCGTACGTGAAAATATTTATTAAAAATTAAAACCTTTATCTAGTATTTTAACACAAGATTAGCATTTTACACAGCAATCAACAGAAGGCGCCATATGTTCTCAAACATTCATATTTATGTAAAAACACTTAGATCTTTGGGTTGACACGGTAGGACGCCTATAAAGCTGTAAACTATATTGACTGTATGTATACGGGGCATAATTTCTACGTCTCCCTAGCGTAGGCTATTGGATGACGAGGTCTTATTCTTCCCTCCCACTGCCTCGATGCTTAATTTGCAGCCTTCTTTCGGTGTGAAAAACATTAAATATTTCTTGCGTTTCTGTTTCTTTCCTTTCTCTGACAGGGGCAGCCATGTTCTGCTTATACGCTGTCCATTATCTCTATTCAAACAGTTTTCTTTTTTTTTAACTTCTACTGCATCTCTTTCGTAATAACTGCTCACTTTGGAAGGGAAGGGAGGTGGAAGCCAATTACAGTCCCTCTTCTCACAGCTCTACATACCCACCCTAATTCTTGTCAGTGTTGTTTCATCTTTAGAGACGAAACTACCCTGAAGAAGCCTATTGTAATTTGGGCGAAACGTCGGTTTATAACAAACCTCTGACGCGGGCTCAACCCGAAGGCGGCTGCGGAAAAAGGAAAGATTATATTCATATTTACATTTCTGTTTGCAAACAGCTAAGGAAGAAGAGCGCAAGTGTCAAATCATAGAAGAAGATGTAAGAGTAAAACAAAAAATGTGTGAGGAAGATTTGGCCAAAGCTATGCCGGCTCTGGAAGCGGCACAAGCTGCGCTTAACACTTTGAACAAGGTTAATCAATTGCTAAACAATTTTTTTTTTTTTTTTTTTTTAAATCTGCCATATACCACATAATTTTTTCAGTGTGTGCTCCTTTTTAAGCTTCGAATTTTTTGTGATACATTGTTTATGAAGAAAGTATCACTTTGGTTTTGAGGCCCTAGAAATCTGTAAAATATATTATATATTGTAATAATATATTATATATTAAAAAATATATTATTACTTCAAACTTTGTTAGTCAACTGATTGACTATAATAAGTAAAAATAAAAAGAAAATAAACAGTGAAGAAAGTTAAAATTTTTGAAACTTTTAGATTCTGTCAAAGCTAGAGAATAGTTGTGATGTTTCGGAGGTGAGGAGTTAGGCGAGGATGGGGTTTGGGCGGCCAGCATAGGTGTGAACTTTCAATTGCCAATTTGTTTAACAACTAAACGAATTCAATAAAATAGAAAATTTTGCTTGCTAATAAGAAAATATTCCTGGACTAAATGGCAATGGTACTAATTAACATAACTTTAGGGTTAATACTAACTTACAACTGCAGAACCACACACCTACACATTCACACAAAGAGTTTACAATTATAATATCTAATAATATTTATTTATCAGAGACATTTTCCGTGGTAGCCTGCTTCATTTTGTGGTCATCGACCGGTTTCGGGCGTTCGCCCATCTTCAGGATGCGTTTTTCAGACAGTGTGATAACACAGACTTGCACAGAGCAAATTCAGTTTATACACTGACTTGATTGCAAGGAATCTACTAATGGAAAAACAGGAACTGTCATTAGAGCTTTCTAGCGGAGATGTATCATTCTACCACATAGATATGAGTGGTGAAGTTGTCCGCTTCCGAGATTGTTTCTCACGTGCCCCCTGGATATCCAGAGGGATATTCAGTGTATAAATTGATTTGCTCTGTGCAAGTCTTTGTTATCACACTGTCTGACAAACGCATCCTGAAGATGGGCGAACGCCCGAAACTGGTCGATGACCACAAAATGAAGCAGGCTACCACGGAAAATGTCTCTGATGCTTTCCAGCTCTGCGGAACCAACCACCACAACAAATCTTTATTTATCTTACTAGATTAGTTCACAAATTAGATATTGAATTATAGGTGTTAGATTGTCTTTACAAATACAGTCAATTAGTTACACCGGCATCCTTGTAGAGGTTATTATGTGGTGATGTCGGGAGAGGTCGTACACAGACGGACAAACAGACAGTTGTACCTGGTCTCTTAGGCCTGGCCCACTTCGCAACGATCGTGAAAGGCCTGGCCTACAACTGTATTACCTCCAGCATAAGGTAGTAATCGTAATTACCAATTACGAGCGGCTTCTTCATTAGCTCTCTCACAGGCGCCTCACAGCTAGCAACAGTCAGACTCATCACTCCTCTCTCCAGACCCTGTCGTCTCGCAGGTCGATCTCCCCTCCACTCTAATGCATTTCTTCGCCACAGATAGCGGCACTTCACTGGTTCACTTATCTCACTTGTATGTATCTACTTGCTACATAATAGTTATTTACTACTAAAGACGTATCATCAAACGGTTGTTTTATTGAGTTGGGGAGGGGGTACTCGAAAACAGCTTCAATGAATCTCTTCAAAATTTGAATTGTACAATTCATAAAGTTTTTTCTCTTTTTTATTTGAAATTTATTCGAATAGTCTTCGAGAGGGGGAATTACTTCCTTTCCAAAGTACCATTTCGATATCTCTGAAAGGGTCA
Source organism: Triatoma infestans (assembly GCA_011037195.1). Taxonomy (NCBI): domain Eukaryota; kingdom Metazoa; phylum Arthropoda; class Insecta; order Hemiptera; family Reduviidae; genus Triatoma; species Triatoma infestans. The sequence continues at coordinate 8,982 of JAAEAF010013254.1, forward strand.
TTTCAATAAATTGTACAAAATTCTATCACCTTTTTTGTAGCTAGGGCACAAATAAATGTGCTGTTAAGATTTCAACTTGGAAGAAAATTTGTTAATTGGATGTAAAAAATTTCAAAAGTCAAATGCGTGTTCATTGAAGCTCCTAATCAGCATTCTCCCTTGTTTCTTTTCATTCTTACTAATTTGGCTGAACCAAAAGGGTTTGGTTACTTAGCTCAGATTACGCTTCTGGCCAGGCAGCACAATTCGACCTAAACCTCCTGCATTTCCGCAGTAGATATTCAGCCTTTCTCAATCGATAACTGCAAGTTACGTTGTTACCTGAACTTGGACCAGTGAACATCGTTCGTTTGCTCGTACTCTTCTATTCAACTTGTAACTTTATAAACAAAAATTCATTTTTTCGTTAACTTATTTGTTTTTTCAGTAATTTTTTAATATTTTTTTATTATTTTTATTTTTGTTATTTTCTTTTTTTTTCTTCTTTTTTTCAACGGAGTGTTTTTTTTTTGTTTTTTTTAACGGTAAGTGAGTGAGTATGTCTGCGAATAGTGGGAGCCAAGGGCCCCCAGAAAATCAGAAGATGAGTACAGATAAATCAGAAATTATGAATAACAAACTAACAGAAAATACTAACACCCAACTAACAACTAACAATACGCTAACTAATGTTAATAACAGTAACCAACACGAGGAAATGGAAATGGACACTAACTGCAATAATTAACCCACATAAACGACCAGCTGATGCTAATAATAATGGTTCAAGGAAAGTGCATGTTCATGAAAATAAGTTTTCGGTAAATCAAAATAATACAATAAAAAACGATTATATGAATAAAGCTTTAAACAATAGATACAAAATGAACGACAAAGGGCCCTATGTAGTGAACCTAGAAGGCAACCGCGGTAATCTGGGGAAAGTGCATAGAATGGCACTGGGTAAGTGGTTGTTGAAATCATCTCCCTCGCTTAGAGACAATATTATTAACATCGCTTTGAGCGGCAAAAACCGTATAAAAATAACAACAAAAAACCCTCAAGCAGCAAATGATCTACTAACCCTGGAAACCCTTAAAGAGAGGGAAATAACAGCATATATCCCCAACTTTAGGGTTCAAGGCACAGGTATCATTAGAGATGTGGATATCGAATTGGATGAACAAGAAATAATAACGGAATTAATCTCCGCTGTTGCACCTATAAATGTTGTAAGGGTAACAAAGAAAACCTTAACCAAAATAACACAGTTTATGAAAAAACTCCGGTCTGTTTTATAACATTTGATTGCTCCGAATATGTAACACTATATGGAGCAAGAAGCCGGATCGAGCCCTATATACCTTCAATATGACAATGTAGAAATTGTCTGCGTTTCAGACACGCAGAAGACCAATGCCGTAGTAAGCCCAGTGTGACCACTGTTCTGAATTTCACAATATTCGTGAGTGCACAGCAAATGAGGCGATTATGCCCGTCTGTAAGACGCCCTGTAAAGGTAGCCCCCCACAATGCTGAGGCTAAAAATGAAATATTGAATAAAATTCTGTGCCGTCACCAAAAACAAATACCAACTACTAACAGACACAAAAAATTTTCCAGAATTATCTGACACCCACTCAACCCCTCAAACATCTAACAAATCAAAAAATTATAAAATAAAAAACATAAATAAACCCATAATTAAATCTACTATGTCTAAAGAGTATCGTGATAGCCTCAAACTCGCTATTAGATAACTCTCAATCTCTATATGAAGAGGCGAGTGCACCAATCTTAACCGAGAAACCAGCTCAGAAAAAGGTTTTCAATAAAAGTAGCAACATCAATTACATTATAAATCTAATTGACAAAATAGCGTCATCACTCCATAGTGACGAAATATTTAAATACCTCACTAATAGAAATTTTAAATGAAAGTAGGGAAAAAACAGCTGACCAAAACCCTTAAACACAGTTGCCTCACGATCAAGTATCGTCCTTTAAACAATTAATACAACACAAAGTTCACTAAAATCAACTAATTCCAAACAACAAACGATCTAATCCCATTCTGCACTATATTTATCGTCAATATACGTATTATTTATTATTTCCAAATATAACATCATTTTATAATAATTTTAACCCCTTCTTTCCCTTTCAATTAAACTAAAAATTCTTATTCCGATATAATTTAAAAAAAAAAAAATTAATTATAAAATAAAATGATTAAAATATTACAATTAAATATAAGATCGATTGAAGTCAATAAAAATTACCTAGAAACGTATCTCAAAATAAAGCAAATAGACCTCGAGTTACTGTCTGAGAATGGTTGAAAAGGAACCACTCCTTACATTAATCTGGATACAGCGTTATCAGAGCCGATAGAAATGATGGTTATGGTGGCACATGTATTCTAATTAGAAGCCATATAGTTTACAATGTTATAAGTTTGCCACCCACATTTAATAACCACCAAATACAATCTTGTGGAATAACCTGTAAAGTCCCAAACTGTGAATTAAGCATTATATCGATATATTGTGCACCCAAACATAAGATCACAACTCAGACTTTGGAAGTACCTTTTTCAATCAGTAAAACATCCGGTTTTTATCTGCGGCGATTTTAACGCTTACCATCGTAGTTATGGATGTTCAGACGAAAACTACGAAGGAAGGAATCTATTAGATGATGCTATTCACAGTGAGGGCCTGTGCATTTTAAACGACGGAACCCCAACTATGTCTCCTAGACCAAACATACTCCCCCCCGCTATTGACCTCTCCATATGTTCCCCTTCTTTTGTCCCCCGATGTCTATGTCTGTTCTTGAAGAACCTTTTGGATCTGACCACATGGGAGTATCAATTAATTATAATTGACCAAAACAGCAGAACAAACTTCTCTATTTTTCCAAATAAAAAATGGAACATAAAATTAGCCGATTGGTCAAGTTATACTTTATTGACAGATACTTAGTTTAAAGACACGAAAATGACCTCTGACACTCTAACCAATTACAACAATTTCGTTAACACTATCAATAAAGCCGCAGACAATTCTATTCCTACGATCAAGGTATATCAACGTAAACCTGGTTACCCCCCTAAGTGTTGGTGGGATGATGAATGCGACAGAGCGAGAAAAAAAAATATAGAAACATTCAAAATCTTCTTAAATTCTCCAACGTGGGCAAATTATATTAGCGCAAACGGTCAACTGCTTATTGCCGTAGGCTGCATAAAACTAAGAAAAAGGAAATATGGGTTGAATTCTGCGACTCCTTCAATATTAGCACTCCGATCAAGGAAATATGGAATAAGGTTAGAGCTCTCAGACATGGCTATAGGAAAAGAATATCAACTAATGATGACTGGGTGCCCGAATTCCTAAACAGTCTCACACCTATTACCGTTCCCGAACAGTGCTCAACACATAACCCTGCTGATCACCCTCACAATCTGAACGAACCATTTAGTTATTCCGAACTGCTCAAAGCAATAAAGATCAATAGCAACACTGCCCCAGGCCAAGACAACATCCATTACCCTATGCTGGCACACCTCTCAGCATACGGAAAGTACCGATTACTCCGAATTTTTAACGACATGTGGATTAATCAAGCTAAAATAGATGATTGGAACAAATACATAATAATACCTCTACTTAAACCTAATAAAGACCAGAATTCTCATCAGTCATATCGGCCAATAGCTCTATCATCCTGTCTATGTAAAACCTTTGAAAGGTTAATGAAATTGCGCCTCGAATGGTGGGCCGAATTAGAGCGTATAATCCCACCACAACAATGGCTTCAGAAGAAAACGCTCCCATTGGATGCGCTATCTAATTTTGTGACCGATATATACAGTTCTTTTACTGACCAGAAATTCCTACTGGCGGCTAAATATCGATCTGACTAATGCATTTAACAACGTTTGCATTCCAATACTTATTAAAAAAATGATCATGCTTGGAACGCCATCTAGACTGATAGGTAACATCGGTAATTTGTTGTGTTCACGCTCTAAAGCGGTTCGCATCAATGGCAAGCTTTACGGTCCTCGGCTTACTCACACAGGCCTTCCGCAAGGATCAGTCCTAAGTCCTATTCTGTTTAATATTTACTCGGCTGATATGAAAGAAGCTATAGGACCAAACACTTTTGTCTCACAATTCGCCGATGATATAATATGATTATATAGCCAGCAAAGAAACTTAGAAGAAGCCATCAATATACTAAATAGAGGGATGCTGGCATTTAATGAGTGGTGCAAAAGCAAGGGCTTTTCAATTTCAGAAAGTAAGAGTAGTGTTACTCTCTTCACCCGCCGTAGGCGATTCACGATGCCAACCCGCTTAAAACTTGTCACTATGAACTGCGTGTCAGGTATGTTACTGACAGCAAAGTATTGTGGAAAACACACATCGACTATGTCATTAAGAAATGTGAACAGGTTCTGAATGTCCTAAGATGTATCACTCACCTTAATTATGGAGCCGACG
>JAAEAF010013255.1:0-12051 GCA_011037195.1 Triatoma infestans
GCATTAAGGGCACTTTTGGGGGAGGGGAGGGGTTAGGTTTCCATCTAAAGTGCTATTTCAGTTTATTAGACAATTCTGCCATCTAAATAATGTTAATTAGAATTAAATATGTTGTTGAAATTCCGAGTTTGAAAAACATCGGATAACCGGAAGTGCGTTTACTTTACCACTTTACTAAATGATTTATTCACTTTTTCAAAATTTTCTCAAAAATGGCTCCGACGATTTTTATGAAACTTCGTATATAAACTAAACATGCAAAGATCTACACCTTTTATCTAAAACATTTCTCTGGGAAATTCTTTTAAGGGCACTTTTAGGGGAGGGGTAGGGTTAGATTTTCATCAAAGTGCTATCCTAGTTCGTATACACTTCTAATCATCTAAACACATATACTTAGAAATAATAGTTCGCAAAATTCGTTTCAATGACATTAGTAAATCGGAATTGCGTTTTTTACTGACAGTTTTTTCAGTTTTTCGACGAACATTTCATTAAATTTGGTACACAAACTATAAAAATTTGTCATTTATCAATTTTGAGAACTGGAGTAAGAGAAAGTTGTGTGAGTGTTTCACACCAGATTTTTGTCTTTGCACATCAATCAATCAAGGGGGAATAGCTAAGAATATTTTTATTTACTTTTATAAATGATTAAATTTAGAATTAGGTCAAACACAAGATTTTAGAAACAAATATTGCTGGCTCTGCTTCTTCTGTCGGCTGCCTCGATCCGTCCATGCTTAGAATAAGATTGTCCATAACCTCCTGGAGTTGATTCACTTGATTACCCACCAGTAAATTTACTTAGCTAGCTGAGGGCCGCTGATAATTTTCGTCATCGCATCCCACTTCTAACACCAGTGTTCTATGCTAGGTAATAATAACAATAATGATGGTGGAAGCAAAATCTAGTTTATTACCCATCCAAACGTTTTACAACAGCAAAAGTACTCGTTTTTAATTCAACAGAACCTTTCCATGTGATAAAATTAGAAATTTAATAATACGACTCATGCGATGTTTATTTAATTGCATCACAATATTGATAGAGTATTCTAAAGAAAAGCCTAACAACGTCACACCTCCCTTGGAATACCTCTTAAGTGAATTTGCTGGAAAAATGTCTCAATTGAAAGTTGCAGATATAATTGAACACTTAAATTGAACGCCTGAACGAATAGTTTCAACTTTCTGTGATTTTTCCGTTTTTGAGTTACGCTGACCACACAACCACTTTTTTCGGACACAGGTGGTGACCTCAAAACATGTGAAAACTCAATTTAGAAAATTTGACACTTCGGTTAGACTTCCTCTTATCGCAGCGTGAGAAAGTAATAAATAATCATAAAAAACATTAATTATATTGAAAAAATATTTTGACTGTGTATTTATTTTTGATAAAAATCTACTTTGCAAGCAATTTGTTGTTTTATGTGGAATATTTTAACTGAAAGTCTATTTAGTCGTTAATTAATATTTAATTACATAAGAAATTGAAAATATATAAAAGAAATATTATGATATAGACCTTGTAAATTTTAAAACACTTTTTGAGCTTGTTTTTTTTAATCTAGTTTATTAATAATCTCTTTACATGGTGGTACATCCTCCATCTTAATTTTAATTAAATTATAAATTTTATTAGAAACAAATATTAGTAGCACTTCTGTTTTTCTTATTATTTAAAATTTCTTTGATAAGTTACAAAGATTAATGTAATGCATTTGTTGTCCGGCTTTATAGCAATAATGTAGTTTGGAAGTCACGAACAGGCAGCGTGTTCCATCGACTTAACTACGGTTATTGTCGAGGCCATACAACACTACCTAAGAATATGTAGTAGGCAACGCCTTTCTCACATGTAATGGTTAAAATAGTATAGAATTAATTTATCTGTATTATATTATTATTCTCGAAATAATAAACAAAATTGAACTTATTTTAAAAAAATTAAAAAGAAAAAAAAAACAGAAAGAAATCAAATCAAACGTTAATACTTCAAATTCTGAGAGCAAAAACCACATGCAGAATTTTATACTAATAAAGTGTAAAATTATCATAATAAAGCTGTAGTATCTACAAATCAGATTGTTATTCTCTACGATTGGGATAAAGGTCTTCTTCTCAAATAGAACATCCCTTAATAAGAAATACATTATTGTAAAATATTTGATACTGCAGTTTCTATGATCGTAATGCATTTTAGTCTCTACTTGCTACAAGAGTGTAATTACTGCCAACCTTTCAGCTTTTCGAACTTTTTTTTTTTTTTTTACTCTGTATTTAAGTTTTATTAACCATTACAGAGGAGTTCTCAACAAACATATTTATGGTTTTAACCAAAAACACATTTCTTAAAATATACTTAAGACATCAATTCCTTAAACAAAATAAATACATGTAATTTGAACATAAAATAAACAGAGAAATTAAAAAAGAAAATAACTCGTACTTGAGATTAGTATAGAAACAAAATTAAAATAAAATACAATTTTACAAATACAGAAAATAAACAACAGAATATTGTGAGGCTCAGGAAAATAAAATAAAATAAAACAAGATTATTAAAGAGAAATCATCAGAGCAAAAATTTACAAGTATGAAAATTAGCTAAATGCCAGAAGTTCTTAATAATAATGCTAGTAATAATATGTTTGTTATAAATTAATTTAAACTTTAAATGAATATTTTTGAAGATCTGTAATTAAGAATTTCCTTTTTAAAGCTTTTATAGTGTAATAGTAAATACTATACATTTTATTAATTGTGTCTATTTTAAGGGGCCCTAACAAACCAGAGCCTTCCAATAAATAATGTTCGAGATGTATAATTCTATAAGATTCGAACTTATAATTTCGCCGGGAATACATATTTTGGATACACCTGAATATGACAATAATTAATAATTTTTATCAAAGTTAGAACTTTGACACATGTTTAGTTGCCCTTAAATTAATTGGTGGTTGCACTGTTCATTATAAAGCATTTTAGAATATTACCTAAGTTTACAGCTCTTCTAGAACAACTCTTATAAATTCATTTTTCTGAAAAATGTTTCAAATAATAGTTAGTGTGGGTTGCAAACGTGTTTAATTAGTGTATCAAGTTTAGAGAAAAATCTGGGAACTATTTTAAGAAAATCTGGCACTCACACTCCAATTCTTATAGTTCTAAATCCAAAATCCAACCTACTTCGCGTAAAATCTTCAGTAAACCCAATTTCTTGGCACCGCTGCACTTGTTAGTGCAAGCGGAGGCGAGGGCCAGTGCACATAGACTGCGCAAAAATGGTCTTTGGAGGCAGTGCGGCTCCTTAGCCAAACATTTGGACATATTGCTAAAGGTTAACCCAGGCCCTGTGACAGATATGGCCCAGGATAGCATGTGTCCAACATACAACTTCGAGGTTCCATTTCGGGTGTTCCTAGATTCTAGGGCGGAATGGTCCAAGGGGTGGGAAAAACTCTATCGGACAGGGCCTCTGTGGTTTACAGATGGCTCTAGGATGGAGTGCGGGCCTGGAGCGGGAGTGTATGGAATGGGCCCAGAGGTGTCTATTGAGAAGCCTCTGGGCAGGTATTCCACTATATTCCAGGCTGAAGTGTTTGCTATTAAGGTCTGTGCCGAGGAGAACCTGCGTAGAGCCCCAAGGGGCAAGGTCATACGCATTTGCTCGGACAGTCAGGCTGCACTGAAAGCCTTAGAAGCTCACAGAACTACCTCATCCCTGGTTAAGGAATGTCGAGAGGCATTGTCGAGACTCTCCAGGCACAACAAGGTGCAGCTGTTGTGGGTGCCTGGACATGCAGGGGTTGAGGGTAATGAGACAGCTGATCAACTGGCCAGGAACGGGGCTAACATTCCGTTCATTGGTCCAGAGCCGGTCCTGGGAATAACTGGCGGAGCAATTCGTGCAGCGATTAGAGAGTGGGGTCGCAGTAAGCATGAAGAGCTCTGGAGGAGAAGCCCGGGTGCCATACACAGTAAAAGGATGATGCCAGCACTGTGTAAACGAAGAACCCGAATGACTCTTGGTCTGAGTAGGAGCCAGATTTCTCTGGTGAAGGGACTGTTTACGGGTCATGGCAGGTTCAGGAAACATCTGTACAAGGTGGGACTCATTCGAGCGGAACCCTTGTGCAGACTATGTCAGGAAGAGGAGGAAACGGCCTCCCACCTGTTGTTTGATTGCGTAGCAATAATCAGATTGAGGTATGAAACCTTCGGTACTTTGCGACCTGAGGAGATAGTAGCTCAAAACGACCTGGTGATGAAGGCCCTGAAACTCCTTAAGGAGGGAGGGTTTGTCTACTAGGAACCATCGGGGGTGGCACAATAAGCCTCTGTTGGCTTCAGTGCCGGGGCATGGCCCACCCGAGATAGGATAACAATAACAAACCCAGTTTATTCCTTCACCCAAAATCGTCTCCTGAACTCCTCTCCACTTTAGAGTGTCATCCCAATCCACTCTGCCGCGAAATAGCCTCCATACGTTACAGGCATAAAAGACTGAAACACATCTTCTCTCTTAATATTTTTCCTAAAGCTGCAGGTTTTTTCCCCCTTTTTCCCTGCATATTGTTTCTCGCCTTATCCCAAAAAAATCCCTTTATAAACAATGTAGGAAGGTTATAATGTTATTATTGTAATACAGCAAATTTGTAATAAAACTTTTATCTATCTATCTATACTTCTAAATGACAAATTTTATACAAACTATAAATTTTTATTATTCATTTAATTGTCTTCAATGTTATAATGACTGTTTTCAGGAAACGTTTTACGAAATAAGCTCTATTCCATTCTATTTTTCTTTTTTTTTGTGATATCTCACTCTCTTAGCCAGGTCATTATGTAAAATTTTATTCTAGAATTTTGATCAATGAATCATATTTTATAATAGCGACAAATATTGTAAACAATATATTTAGCCTGTTTTAAATCCAATTTAATTATTATTTTCCGAAGAGTTGAGGTTATTTAAGAAGAAGCTTAGGTATACCACACATTCGGAAAGATAAACTAACAGAAAACAGATAGACAGGAGTTAGATCTACTGGCTGGTAGAAGTTGAAGAAGGCATAATATAGAAAAGATGATTAAAAAAAATATTTCAATCAATATCTGCTACATTAATAGACAGACAAGGCAACATTTTATTGGAAGATTATTTGTAATTTATTTCATAAATATATCTTAACCTATTGAAGAATATATTGAATATTTTTCTTATTAGGTCCAGATTTATCTAACCAGCCCCTCATAAAGTCAAGAAAAATAAACAAGAAATATTTATTCTAATCTGATATACAGACAAATTTAATAGGTAATTTATGTAGGTATATAATTTAAAAAAAAAAAAAAATTACAGAAAATTAAACATATTTTTCTGTTTGATTTAACTAATTAACTGTTTAAAGTTTGCCGAATATTTCCAACCACTTTGCTGTTATCTTAAGAAAATCTCAAAATAGTAATTATTATATAAAAGTTTTGAACTAACTTTCAAGAAATATTTTTCTAATTAAGAATAAAACTCATATTTTTAAAATCATAAAAATGAACAGGTTTTTAGCAGTTCAGTTCTGTACTTAGAAATTTATTTGATAAAAAAAAAATAATAAATTATAAATCATAAAAATAATAACTTATAAAAATTAAATAATTTTTTAATTAAGAAAAAAAAACTTGATTTCCTGAAAATCTTTTGAAGGATTTTAGGAATATTATAGCAAGTTTAGGGAAGACTATTGTTTTAATGGAACTCTAGTTACGAACGATATTTTAATGTCTATAGGTCTAAAGAGTTTTGAAAAAAATCATATTAATTATTTATTAATAAAATTTAATATATCTTCAACAATCCTTTTAATTAGTATAATCCATTTCTTTTTACTTATCGAGATTTCACATGTTTTGAGGTCCCCTGACTACGAAAAAGTAGTTTTTATTAATTGGTGTGTGTGTGGGTGTGTGTTTGTTCAGCATGACACAAAAAATAAAATCGCTGAAAGTTCAAACTTTAAGTTATTTCGCTTGAGTTCTACCAGTGAATCTGACAATTAGAATTCCTAATTTTTTAAAGGATTAAAAGGGATTCTTGCCAGGTAGAGAACGAGATGTCCCTCGTATAGCTAATAAAGAACAATTTTCTTGTTCCAACTTGATCACGTTCAATCTGATTAGGTTACCTCAGGATTCCACAATGGTACTATGGTGGTTTAGCAGGTTTTCCGCTACTTTTAGGAATTGCAACTTCTGCAGCAGCAAGAATTGATTGGGTTAGTGAAGCAACTAACTCTGATGAGTTAGTATCAACCCTGAGGGAACGTAACAATCTTTTGTTGGAACAATGGCCACTAACCTCTCTGAATCAACCACTTTCGAGGAACAGATAATCTTTTGAGAAAGAGGAAATGGTCACTATTATTATGAAGATCGTCCAAGATGTTCCATGATAAACGCATGGCAAATCTGGGCGAAGATAATGATAGATCGATAGCGGTAAATGTTCCCGTTGCAGTATTAAAATGTGTTTTTGACACATAATAAATAATGAAATCTTATCTCATTACTGGAAATCTTATCTCTTACTTAGTTACTGGATCATCCGGTTTAAGATGAGTCTCTTCTATGCATGGGCATATCGGGTCATATTTTGACAAATCATAATAATGGTTATAATCCCGCTGCAATTCCATTTTAAAAAATTCTGTGCATTTTATTTTTAAATATAAGTATTCTTAAATAATAAATATTGACATTCTAACAAGATTATAAAGTAAATGATATTAAACTAATTTTTGTTTTTCAAATTAGGTAAAATTACAAAAATAAGTTAACTTATTACCGCAACGTGAATTACATTTTATTTCCGGGGTTTTCCCTTTGCCCATCCTTTTTTTCCCCTGCTTCGAGGAGACTTTCCTGGACTGCCTTGCGTTGCAGAGCCATCCTCTGCACCCTTCATTTGAATATGTTTTCTTTTTTAGAATCCAGTTCTGAGCTAGTCACCGAGTCAGTTCGAAAAACAAGAGGTACTGCAAGGTTGCCTAGTCTCTGGGACAAGGTAAAATTATATCCTCTGGCACAAATACTGCTTTCAAGACTGAATGTAGGTACCAATCCCACAACTAGTGACGGTATATCTAGTTTACTTGGCATGTTGGAAGTGACTTTACAATAAAAAATACCTTGTGGAGTGGGAATTACAACTTTTCTTTTAACCCCCAAATAAGTTAGGTTTTCCTTCACCTTTATCTCCTGAACAGCCATTTTAGTCTTGCTCGCGAGAGCGAGCTGAATAACTGCTTCCGCAATTCAAGCAAAGATAGGCTCTTCGCATGATTTCCCTTCATGAAGGTTTTTGGATCCTTGAAACAACATGCAGACACAAACTTGTTCTTTTAGTCACTTGAAAAGAATGTGGCGTTGTTGCTGAAAATGGAAACAGCGAAGAGGAGCAGGAAATTCTTCTCACCGGAAGTGAATAGAAGGCTACTTGATTCTGTCCGATATTTTTGGTGTATTAAGTGTCAATATATGATTTTCAGTATCGTGGAGTTTGCCATTTACTCTAGATTTAATTTGTTTAACTTCGATTATTCCTTGCTCTTTTAGTGCACACGCGCAATATCTTGAAGGGTACTGTTGAGGAGATCCCCACAGAAAATAACATCTTTGGAAGTGTTAAGTGTTTTGTAATATTCCAGACTCCCATTCTTTTAATATTGCATGCAGCAGAAACATTTTCATTTAATGATAAACCATCTTTTATCTTATAGATCGTTTTTAGCTCTCCTACCAATGCAAACAATAATTTATTAAGTACAAACGGATTATCCCAATCCTTGGAGAAATCACCCAATGGAATTTGGAAATGATTAATTCTTTTAATTATCAGGAACCACGGAGTTAATAGGTTTTTTTTATGGACCCTACATCATATCCGCTTTTAAAGAGGTGGACGGCTCTATAATTTATAATTGGGAAAGTATTCATACATGTTCCATGCGTAGCCATTGTTCTTATTGTTTCTTCTTCTCCTTCATATTGCTAACGTTTTTGTAAAGTATGTAGCAAATGAAAGACTGAATAGTGAATCAAATATTTTATAGATCTGGTTTATGGGAGATGCAAATTTGTTACACTTAATAGGTGAGAAATTAGCTCCATTAAAGTGAGGGCCCCTCCAAAATATACCTACTTTTATTCATATCGTTTTACAAAATATTTCGATTGCAATGAAATTTTATATAACACATTTTAATGCTGGTGTAAATATAATTGCAAAATAGTAGTGTATTAGTAATAGCTAGTGTTAACATACAAGCAAATCGTAGGGAATATGAACAGCATAGAAATGTTTTTCGATTTTATCCTGGCTAGAATTATTTTATCGATAAATTATAAATGACATAAAAATTTCCAAATAATAAGTTTTCTTCATAAGTGATACATACGTATATTTTTTAATAAATGATTCGCTTCATTTATAATATTATTTAAAATTAAATGAGTTGTCAAAATTTCAAATTTGAAGAAAAACGCTAGACAGAAAGTGTGGCGCTTTCCTGAAGTGTTTTTCAGTTTTCTATAATTTTCCCAAGAAGACACTCTCTTGGGCTTCTGATTTTTGTTAAATTTAGATTCCCCCGCGATTTAACGTTGAAGACAAATTAAACGTTTAATAAAAGCGATGTGTAAATAGTATACGAAGTTTAAAGAAAATCGTTGTAACCATTTATCAGAAAATCGCGAAAATGATTGCAGTACCTAAATGGAATATCAAATTCGAGCTTCCTGGAATTTTCGTTTTTGAAATATTCTGTTAAAACACCGATACCCTCCCCCCCATACAGACCACTCGCAAAAACATTTGTTCGTATTTCCTCGTTCGGGAACCTCAAAACATGTATTTCCGGTGAAAATTGCAATTTCTAAAATTTGACACGATCGCTTTTGAAAAACGACTTGAAGTTGTTAGAAGAAAGATGAGATTGTGTGATCATGGTCATATACAAGACAAATCGCTGTAGCTGAAAAACGATTAATTTAATTAATTCAAAACTTTGGCTATTTTTCAATATAGTCCCCAGCAACATTTATACACTTGTCCCAATGTTCTTCTAATTTAAGTATGCCTCTGGAATCAAATTCTTTGGGTTGTTGATCTCGAAGCCACTTTTGCACCTGATTTTTATCTTCTTCATTGGATTGAAAATGTTTCCCACGTAGAGCCTCTTTAAGGGGTTGTGACGGATGCAAGAAATTACATCTATTTTATTTAAAGAAAATTATGATATGAAGAAAATACAAGTTCGTTGGCAAAAAAAGGGTACACGCAGGTTGAAAAGTACAGTTACAGGAGAGTTCATGAACCTTGATAGCATTTTCTACCCCTTCTTCTCAAAGGGAACAATTAGAAGGCATTCTTTCAAGACAGTCTGAACCAGACATTTATGCCAGAACACTTGCTTCAGGAATCGCTCTCTTAAACTCAGTGCCAGTGATAGTGATTTGCCTTTATTATATAGATAAACATCTGATTTATTAAGATATAGGTGTGATATTGTAAAGTACTTAAATTTGCTTAGAGAATAATATATTTATTTTAAAAAACAGTGGTACTCTCTTGATTATTACTAATACTTTTCTCTTAAACATATATACATATAGGCCCTTTACAAAACCACTCACGCCACAAAGTACCACTACACTACAACACATCATACTAATAACATTTCTTGGAACCCATCTCGCATAAGCTTTCTTGTACTGCAACTTATTCTGAATAATGTTATGGACAGTTCCAATACTCGCATGCACTTCTTCAGCTATCAGTTCAACATTAATACGCCTGTCGTCCTGAATTAATGTGTTAATGCGAGATTCGAGGGAGGAAGTTGCAACTTCAACCGGTCGTCCATGGCCACTTTTAAACTGTTTTACCCATTTGTAAACTTTCGTACGGTTCAAACAATTATTCCCGTATACTTTCAACATTCTTTCGTGGATTTCACTATCTTTGATACCCTCTGCAACTAAAAATCTAATCACTGAGCGTTGTCCTTCCGAGGGGCAATGCTCGAGCGGACTCGCCATTGTTAACTGAATACATTTGAGGTTATGTTTACCAAATATTCTCGAACAGCTGATGTGAAACTTTTTTACAAGAATGCCTACTTGACCCACTGAAACTATTGTATTGATTAAACAAACCGTTTCTGAGCTACAGCGATTTGTCTCGTTACTTATTGAATGACCCTCGTTATAACAAACCATTTAATCATAAGTGAAACATTTTAAAACGCATATTACTATTAATAAGTTAGAATCTATTTTATTGTTTCATTCATTTAGTCATGTTAAAGAACACAGTATCACGTACAAAATGTATGTTTTTTTTATTAGAATATACCTCTCTTGGCAGCAAGCATTATACAAAACTGATCAAAGGTTCCCCTAAGTAATAAATCTCCTAGCTAGTGTATTTGTTTTATTTTTAATATTCTTGATTTAATAAAGTTTAAATTATACAAAAACAATGCTCTTGAATTGATGATTAATATTTTGTTTAAATTGTAATTATGATAAAATATGAATAACCTAAATAAATGCCAATATAGAGATCAATAAATTTTCCCCCGTGTTTTATTTTTTCAAAAAAATAAAAAATAAAATAAATAAATAAATAAATAAATAAAGAGAATTATTTTTCATTGGTGGGTAACATCCAAGAATTTACAAGCTTCCCCTGGAGGGATGACCTTGCTATCTTACCAGCCGCACTGAAAGGTTATCCAGAAGATTCGTTCGTTTTTTTTTGCTTTTGTTCTTTTAGTATTTTATTTTTACAAAATTGTTAAAGTAATGATGGATCATGCTCATCTTCAAATAAAGCAATTATAAATGTGTTTCATTTTTTGTTTTTATAAGAAATTAAATTGCCAGTATACCTTGTAAGATTGTGCTAATGGAAATTCTGCTTTGTGTGTTGGAATGTTATAATTGTTAGGTTCATCAGACAGTCCCATTTATTTCTTCTGGTCTGATTTCTTTCACAATATTTATAATGCATATATATATATATATATTTACATTTTAATAAAACAAATTTAAACACCAGATTGAATGAAACAATTTGCCAATTTGATAACATTGAGATGAGTTATTGCACCAAGCCTCAGGCTTTCCATACAATTATAAATGATTTTACCGCCCTTTCTAAGTCTTTAGTCTTTTTTTCTGTAATCCTTTCTTTAGAAATACATAATATATATGTACATACATTAGTATATAATATCTAAAATCAAAAACCAACTTGTCATATGTATTTGTTTATTTTTATTTGCCAAGTTTAGCTTGAGGGTGGACTATTTATTATAATACATCATACTATACTTTTAGTTTTATTTCATTCCTTAGCACCAGTGGTTTTAACAAGTTATATTTGCTAAGTTCATGTTTGTGGACCTTGCCATCCTTCTGAATTATATTTTCCATGCACATGTTTTGCGTGATAAAATCTAATCCTACAAATATAATAAGATAATGAACAAGCTCGAGAAATGTATATAGGGAAACTGGTTTTTGTGAAACTATAATATACGTTCTTTATTGTATTTTATTTGTTAAAAATATAATGTCACTTAATCTGTTCCTTATAGTTCATTAACCAGTAGATTTTTTTTTTATGTGGCAAATTTATTTTTTAACTTTATTTTTTTTGAAGGCCTTTTTCGTTGAAAAAATATCGCGAGACCAGGGCAGTAAGGCGGCTGTGAAAGATATTCTCAGCCTTTTACTTTTTCAATAGTTTCCAGTTTTATGGCACAGTATGTGGAGGAGCGTGGTGCTGGAAAAAGTGTGTTGTCCCGCAACTCGTTTTTCTTCTCGAAATCCTGGTGGAGTTGAAAACTCAATTGGTCGTTCGTCCGAATACTGCAAAGCAGACATATTTTCGGCCTATTTGAATTGATCAATCCACTTGTAGAAGTTCGCACGATTTATATAGTTTAGACCGAATTGCTTAAGCATTCCGATGTA
>JAAEAF010013256.1:0-10187 GCA_011037195.1 Triatoma infestans
AAAACCACTTACTTACTCTATGACTACTCTACTATAAAATATATTTTGCAAAAAAGAAAAACAAAGCTGGTGAGAATATATTTAAATATAGCCCAGAATGGAATGGCAACTTAATGTTAGTAAATATTCAAAATTTGAAAGAATAATATTATCCACCAGAATTGTAAGAAATGGGTTACGAGGATCGGTGTGAGTGTTCTATACGTTATGTTGTTAGTTTTACCTTATAAGAGCCGACAAATTTGAGTATTTCTCGGAAATACATATTTGACATTCCTTAAAACTATGAAAAAGGGGAAAACTATGAGGTAAGGGGGTGAATGGCGTGTGTGTGTCAGAGGCGCCTTCTCTGGATGTTCAAGTCGTTCAGAGTACGCCAAAAATTTAAAATTTTTGCACTCATTTAGTGGTTACAAAGAAGAATGTAACAATTATACAGTCTTATCCTATTAATTAGAAAAATTTGCTGAGAAACAGGAGTTTGCTTACTTTGTGTAGGGGATTTAAGAATGCTCAATTTTCACCACCAGGAGACGTCATTTGTGTGTATCTGGTGTATATGTATGTGTAATCGCAGGAAATTCCACCTGAATACCACTCAGGTACCCCCCCTTTACATCCGACACGTAAGTTTCGGAAAATATATTAGAACAAGATGTGCCACTATACTGAATAGATTTGGTGACTTCCTCACTCGTGGCTTCACCAATTTTTAAAACTTACGACAAAAACTGCATAATATAAAAACATAAAAAAAAACAATCATATTGTTTGAAACATTATTCCAAAACAATTGACTTTAGAGAGGGAATCTGTGACGCGAGATTCTGGTGTTATTGGGGTTTGTTGTCTCTAAGAGAGTTGTCTCTTATTGAAAAACACTTGAATTTTTTGAGAAACCCTTTCTAGCAAATCATTGATACGGTCTGAACCCGGAAACTTGTGTTTTTCATGAAATGGCCGCGTAAACCTAAAAAAAAAGATCAGTTGTCTGTTATACCACAAAGTAATTACATTCAAGTATTCTTGCTATGTGCAGCAAACATCATGTACCTCCACCACCAGAATGTTTAGTTATTTAGTGATTCACAACAGATTTTTTTTTTTTTTTTTTTTTTACAAATTATATT
The DNA here is from genome assembly GCA_011037195.1 of Triatoma infestans. Classification (NCBI taxonomy): domain Eukaryota; kingdom Metazoa; phylum Arthropoda; class Insecta; order Hemiptera; family Reduviidae; genus Triatoma; species Triatoma infestans. The sequence goes on from JAAEAF010013256.1 coordinate 1,131, forward strand.
TTAAGATATACGGAAATATATTTTTGAATACGTACCGAAGTTTACAACTGAAAAGAAAGGGTTAAGTTTGGTATCGGTTTTATTACGATTGAAAAAAGTCATTTAGATTCGGAAATTTGATGTTAGTGGTCATTGCAAACTGAAGTTGGGATGAACAAGTGTAGGCGGGCGAATAATGGAGACCTGCAAGTGCGTTAAGTATATATGTTTGGGTACTGACCAAGTTTGGCGACCAGTTGGATGACCACACTGTCTCCGGCAACGGCCCATCGAACCTCGAACGCCAGCTCCTCACTTAGCACCTCACAGTTCAGCTTCGACTGCAACATACACACCAACATCCATATTGCTCTCTTCCAAATTCATTATTGAACAGTAATACCATCTTATACATTCGCCTTTCCTCCACCATGTGTATAGAAATAATAATGCTAATGATAAAATTAAAGCTTAGTCTGAAGCAACATCAAAAGAGTGAGAAGGGGGGGATTATGTTGTAACGTTGTAAGTGATGACTTTCGCAATCATCTTTGTATACATCACAAGTGTTTTAATGTATAAGCTCAGCTTGTAGCTGTATATATTTCCTTTCATCTCAGATGATTCATTTTTTTTAAAGTAATAATTACATGTTGCTAGAGTGCGATCTTAAATGTAATTACTTCATTCCAAAAAAAAAGAAGAACAATCAGACATATCAGTCTGTACTGTTTATACCAGTGAGAGGTTACTTTAACCTAATGAGTTGCATCATAATTCCGCAACATAGTGCCGTGGCGCTTCTTTCCCACGCATTCACTTCTTTTCTTCATGACGCAATACCGCCATTAATATTTACAATGATGTGCAGGTATAATAAAACACATTAACTTGAAAAAATTTTGGTTTTAATTACAATAATTAAATGACTACAAAAAAAATAAAAAGTTTACTGGCATTTGATGGTAAAATAACATAGAAAATATTTGCATTAAAATGATTCTATACATATACATACCTACACACACACACACTTATATATGTGTTATGTAGTATTTAATACTGATTATAGAGGTGTCTTATAGGAATTATGTAGGTACTATTCACATCAAGTTATTTGTTTGGCGTATTTGTATATACAGTGATGGAATTTGGTAATGTCCTCGCAGATGGTTTTATTTATTCTTTTTACATTATTTACAATAGGTGCATTCTTGTCTTGTGCAATGATTTCTTTTATCGATTATTTACAATGTATTTATCAATATGTGAAAGCATTGTAAGCTCGTCTGTGTAGAACGGGTTGATAGGGGTCAATATGTGCAGCAATTGGATAGGAAGACGGTTGCTGCAGATATTGCGAGGGTTGTTGGATGTAGTTGGGCAAATAGGGCTGGTGTTGTTGGTATTGTGTTTGTGTGGTTGATATGTAATTGTGTTGTTGGGGCAAATTAGTGTAGTAGTGTTGCTGTTGAGCTACAAGTGGCTGGTTAGGTCCCAGCTGTGAGAACACTAGCGGATGTGGTGTCAGCGACACTGATGCTTGGATCTGTACGTCACTTTGCTGCTGTTGTTGTTGTTGTTGCTGTTCTTGATTTGATTGGAAAGGCTGTGGTAACGCTGCTGGTATTGGTAAATGAGGCGCTGCAAATCTGTGCGCTATCGGAGGACGGAATGTTGTTGGTTTTATGTTCTGTACATTGAACAAGGACAAGACGTTCTCGTAGCCAAGTTGTTCTGGTTGATGTTTTACTTGCTGAGACTCTTGCTGTACTGGTTGTTCAGGGCGGACATATTCCTTAATGAGCGACTGTCGAAGGGCCGACTGTAGGGAACGTTTCTGTAACATAACCAAAAACGCCATTTGTTAGAGGTTTTCTCCCTCCAATACGGCCCTTCTTTTCTTTGTTCTATCGACTTTTCTTGTGTAAATTTTCTATAAGTTATATTTTAGAATTTAATATAATTTTCTCTTATGACTGCCAGAGGAAGTATTTACTTTCGAGTAGAATTTTTGAAATTGAGTTTATGTCAAATGGTCTGTGTTTGTGTGTGTGTGTGCGCGCGTGTGGTGTGTGTCTGTGTGAAAATTTTAGCAAATGGTGTGTGCGCGCTTGTGTGGTGATGGGTATCTGCGTGAAAAAAAATATTATCACTTTTATTTGAAACACTCTTCCAGGATTATTAGTTTCTGGGGTCTATATTTCATTATATTTCATTGGGTGTTCATGGGGAGCTGCAATGGTGAGAGTTCTTTCTTCTTGAAAGTGCCACTTCTACCGGCTATGTAATATTAAAGCACTTTGAAAATTATAATGGAGTTGTTGAGGAGAGAAATTAGGTTTGATTAATGAACGAGATATGAAGACACTAATATAATGTAGCTAAGTTTACACTAACTGCACTGGACTTTATAATGAAAATGATAGAATGAATGGTGTGAGTAAAGATATGACACGATGCGATGTATAGTTGTATCTGATAGATATCACTAGATAGATTCCCACTGGCTTATATAAACAGGTTCCCCCACTCTAGCCTGCCTAAGTCAGAGAGTGCTCTCTGTTAACCAGAGAGGGCCTCTCTTCTCTCTGCTGTGGTTGCATTATCTCTGCGGTACCATTACAAAAATCTTACTAAAATTCCAAGTTTTAGGAGAATTTACAGAACAAATTCTTGAGTTATTTTTTTTTTTTTTTTTGTTTAATTTTCTATCATATTATTTGAAACATTTTTCGCAAAAAATTTATTTGGGATGTATAGATTGGTAGGCTTGATTTTAAGCCTAGTTCCACAATTCGAGAATTGCGGAATCTGACGGAAAGTTCAGCCACACAATCAATCACCTTATGTGCTAAAACTTAACAAGTAAAATCCCACTACCTATTTTTTAAAAACAATGCTATAGCCCTATTTCTCATGCGGGCTTTAGTCCCAACCACTCCTTCGAAGTTCCACAGGATGGAGGAAACATCTAATAATAATATTCAAGGGCAAAAATCTAAGTAGATACGCGCTGGCTACTCGATCTACAATCTAACTATTTGGTCAGCACTGTATTTAAATCCTGTTCACTCGTTAGATGATTCCTAAACACGGTTATATTAAACTTGTTTTACGATTATTTTGAATATGGGTGTATACGTTGGCAAGCCTGTCGGAAGGGTGAAGAACAATAGATCCAACAAACAGATCACAGTACATGGTATGAATTGTTTATTTAATTATAAAGAACGAAAACATTCTTGATAAAGATAACATCAGTGTTTTGTGTCCATTTGTTTTGTGCGATACATATCACGAGAGAACCCTATCACTGCAAAGATATATTACTATATTTTATAAAGTAATGCTGGTTTTATATCAGAACTTTGGTTTTAAGGTTCCTGAGCATGAAAAAAATGTGTTTTTATAAAAATTATACTTGCGTTTTCTGTGTATGTGTGAACAGGATAGTTCAAAAAAAATATTGTGGCAGTCGAAAAAAACCTTAAGCAAATATTGTGTCTAGAGAGTAGCATCATTCTTTTCTTGATTATTTCATTTAAGAACTTCTAATACTGGAGGGGTTCCGAACAAAAACCCGAAATTACCAATTTGTTTGAAGTTTCTCGCCATTCTCGCTGAATATGAAAGGCACCAGCGATTTTCTAATTAACATTATATATTTCTAGTATGTTTTTATTATAAGTTTTATTTGGAATTTTTTGGAAAAATAGATTTCAAATGGGGTGAGGGAGGTAGGAGTGGTTCTCTCTCTATGGAGTATCAGCTAAACTTATACCATGATTCAACATGCCAGCAACCATAATCAAGGACCTAAATCAGGATTTATGAAAACGGCTGATCCAAAATGTGACTTTACTGAATGTTTTTCATTTTTAAGTTGTTTTCGAAATTTACTTTTGATTTTTGCAAAATTAGTACCATTCACTAATTATTATGATATATCCACTTTTGTTTGAAAATTTTGCCCAAGAAAGTTTGAATAGGGGTTTCTGAGGCATTAGTGTTCTAGGCATTACTCTAAACTGTCAACCCCATAGCGTAGCGACAACTGTGTAAAGATGCTATCACTCTTTCAATCAAAGTAAACTTCTTTTTTTTCAATTAAATTAATACTTTTCTGAGTTAAAGTATTACGAAAAAAAACTTAATTTAATTGAAAAAAATTTAATTTGATTGAAAATGTTATATTGATAATTTTTCTACTAGATCCGTTTGAATGGAATCTGTCCATTTAGAAACTGTAAAATGGCAGAACAGACTAGTCAGAGTACAACATTTATTCCCTCCAAGATTTTACTTAATTAATCTAAATATTTCTATGGAATTTCCTTGAAAGTTTTATGACTTAAAGGTAAAGGTAAAAATAAATTAAAATTTTAATAAATTGTGTAAATAATATGAAACAATAAAATGTGATTTGTTAAGATGATAATAAAAATGTGATTTTAGAAACAATAATAATAAAACAAACAAACAAAATCAACCATAAATCTAGACAGATATTGAATAGAGAATGGATATATATATATGTGTGGGTGGGTGGTGGTGGGGGGTGGTATTAATGTATAATGTCACGTGCTGGCCAATATTTCTGTCTGTGTAGGATAAAATGAATTCCCCTTCCACAGCATATTCGCTACAATTGGCAACGAAAAGTTAAATGTATGCTGACCCCTGGTATAAGCCACAAACTTGTCAGCCAATGTTATTATGAGGCACACATAAATTGATTGAATTAGCCGCCCCGAGCTGAGCATCTCATCACGAAAAAAGTAATTTTTGAAAGGTTTTTTTTGTGTGTACGACGTGAACAGTTATAACTCAACATGAAAAAAATCTCAAGAAGCTCAACTTGATTTTTTTCAGGGGATCCAACAAAAATTATGTCGAAATTCCTTAATCATAAAAAAATTTACTTACTCAATTGCCACATATTTGCGTGCGATTTATCTTATTTAGAAGGGTCTGTTAGACCTCCCCTCACTTCAGAGATTATTGCATTGTCTGGGTATAGAGAGTCGTTTCAGAATATTGTACTGTTCTAGGAAAGGGTGTGAGAGGCCTCCCTCTGGAGTGACACTTCAGTTAACTATACTATCTGAGTAAAGGTATGTTGGGATTTCCCTCTAGAATATCACTTCAGAGTATTGTACTGTTCTAGGAAAGGGTGTGAGAGACCTCCCTCTAGAGTGGCACTTCAGATAACTATACTGTCTGAGTAAAGGTGTGTTGGGATTTCTTTCTAGAGTATCACTTCAGAGTATTTACTGTTGTAGGAATGGGTGTGAGAGACCTCCCTCTAGAGTGACATTCAGATAACTATAACGTCTGAGTAAAGGTGTGTTGGCCTTCCCTCTAGAGAATCACTTCAGAGTATTTACTGTTGTAGGAAAGGTGTGAGAGACCTCCCTCTAGAGTGACACTTCAGATATCTATTCTGTCTGAGTAAAGGTGTGTTGGCCTTCCCTCTAGAGAATCACTTCAGAGTATTTACTGTTGTAGGAAAGGGTGTGAGAGGCCTCCCTCTAGAGTGACACTTCAGATAACTATACTGTCTGAGTAAAGGTGTGTTGGCCTTCCCTCTAGAAGAATCACTTCAGAGTATTTACTGTTGTAGGAAAGGGTGTGAGAGACCTCCCTCTAGAGTGGCACTTCAGATAACTATACTGTCTGAGTAAAGGTGTGTTGAGACTTCCCTCTAGAGTATCACTTCAGAGTATTGTACTGTTCCAGAAAAATTCTGTGCTGGACCTCCCTCTTTTGTAAACACATCATATTATTGTGAGAATTGTGCCATTTATAATAATTTTTAATGATAAAGTACGTTGCTAAAATTCCGCTTGTGAAGAAAATCGCTTGAAACGAATTGTGAAATAATTTTCTTTTTTGCAGTTTCCGCGTTACGTCGTCTGTTAACTTATTATTATACTACACCTTATTATTCAACAACTCTCACTCTTGCTTGAATTTGAAAGAAAGTCGTTTGGATTTTTTCACACAATATGTAAACGGGATTTTGCCTTATGCAAGTCTGTTATCCGGCTGTTTATCAAGACAGGGCTGAAAATATGCCCAAAACCGGTCGATGGCCACAAAATGAGTTAGGCTATAACGAAAAAAAATTCTAATATAAGCAAATTTAACATGTTTTGTGTAGCGCGCGCACGTGTGTATGTGCACGTAGAGGGAGGGGGAGAGAGAGAGAGAGAGAGAAGCAGAGATACAGAGAAACTCTAAGCTTTTTTAAGTGAACCGAATAATCCAAAAAGAGAAAAATCTTGTCACAAGTTTTGGTCATGGTCACCGGAAGTGCGTCTTCATTGATTACACAGTATATACAGGGTGTCCCAAGGTATATGGATAACGACTTTTTCTCAGAAACTAAGATAGCTAGAAAAAAACTTAAAAAATACGTGTCCCCGTAGTTTTTTGTTAGAAAACCAAATTGAATTTGCAAATTTGTTTTGGTGCTTCGAGAAGCGAGATACAGGCACCAACTTCATTTTTTCAAATGGGGAGGTGTGGCTTTTATTTAAGAAATAGATTCCTCTATTTTTTGTAAGAAAAATTTACTTGAACGGTTTTTTTTAGCGATATTTTACAAGTTATGAATGAAAACATGATTCCTATAAAAAATTTCAAAATGATATAACGGTTTTTTGATTGAATAAGAAGAAAAGTATTATTTTATTATAAATTTTACTCCTCATTAATTACAGATCTTGCTCGAACTGGCCACCATTAGAGATGTATTTCTTTGGTCGTAAGGTACAATTGGCAGGAAAAAGCATGTATGTGTATCTCTAAATGGTGGAGGCCAGTTCGAGCAAGATCTGTAATTAATGAGGGATAAAATTTATAATAAAATAGTACTTTTCTTCTTATTCAATCAAAAAAACCGTTATAATATCATTTTGAAATTTCTTATAAGAATCATGTTTTCATTTATAACTGGTAAAATATCGCTCAAAAAAAAACCGTTCAAGTAAATTTTTCTTACAAAAAATAGAGGAATCTATTTCTTAAATAAAAACCACACCTCCCCCATTTGAAAAAAGAAGTTGGTGCCTGTATCTCGCTTCTCGAAGCACCAAAACAAATTTGCAAATTAAATTTGATTTTCTAACAAAAAACTATGGGGACACGTATTTTTTAGTTATTTTCTAGCTATCTTAGTTTCCGAGAAAAAGTCGTTATCCATAAACCTTGGGACACCCTATAATATATATTTAACAAATATAAATCTATATATATGTCAGTTTTTCAAAAAATTGAATTGATTTTTAGGAGTTTTATGCATGTGCATCAATATTCATCCACTTCTCTGCCATTTTATTTACTGAAGTCAAAGTTGTATAAATGAGAATTTTTTCCAGAATTTAAAAAAAAAATCAAACTCGAAACGGCTTTGCAGAAACGCTATTCCAACTGATATGCATAATATTTACAAACAAATAGAATTTCTACAATTTTATAGCAAAACTTAAACAAAAATTGTTTGCCCCAATTCTAATTCTAATTGGCTAATGGAGCAAAATTTAAATTGCTCTTGATCTAATAATTAGGGAAAACATAAAATTGAAGGACAAACTCCATTGGAAATATTACATTGACTGTGAAATCTTTTTTGTAACGGAAGTGACGATGCGACAAAACGAACGGAATATCATGGCTGATTTGCGGCGATTTTTTTTTTTTTTTTTTTTTGTTTCGAGACATTAAATCACGCATTTTCCGAGTGAATACATAATGTCAGAAATTTGACACGATCTAATACATCCTTGTATATTATTAAATGAGAGAAAGTAAAAATATAAAAAAATATTCTTTATAATTTTTAATTAATTTCTAGAAATGTATTTTGAAACAAAAAAGGTAACTGGGGCCCCTACCAGAAGCAGTTTTGGAGTTGACGCGATATAGCTCTTATAAACGATCAGCTCCCAAATTTGAGATTTGTGAGCCGTATGAGGAGGCGCGCAAGAGGCAGAGGAGTGGGGAGGTAGCTATAGTCGCTTGGTCACTTCACTGACTAGCCAACTCTCCTTCTAACCGGATAACCTGAATCTATGACCCGTCTCACATACAATAATCTTATTATTATTATTATTATTATTATTATTATTCGAGCCTATCTGTACATCAATATATCTCATAATTTATTTTTTATAAATATTTTTTGGAATTAAATTTTTTTTTTTAATTTACAAATTAGTCATTTACTGAAGCAATAGATAAAACAACCACCAATTTGGATGGTGTTCACAGTTTGATTGAATACCCAAAAATAGCCAAGGACTGCCAATGTTATAGCCGAAGAGAGGCTCTATATAGCAGTGAACAAAGTAAGTAAATTAGTAGGTGATTTTTTTCTGTTTCGAAACCTTTTCTTCTTTCGGAAATTTAACACGATCTAATACTTCTTTGTATAATTTAGATAAGTGAATGTAAAGTACTAATTACTTACTTTGTTCATGTTATATATAGAGCTGTAGGGCCTATAGAAGTACTGTTATATAGAGCTGTAAATTAAAGAAAGAAAACAATTATAAAAAAATATATATAAATAATAAATTATGAGATATTGATTGATGCATAGGTAGGCTCGAATAATAGTAATAATAATAAGATCAGTATATTCTGAGACGAATCGCATCAATTCCAAAACTGGAGCCTAGTAGGCCCAGTCACCTTTTTTTCTGTTTCAAAATATATTTCTAGAAATTAATTAAAAATTATAAAGAAGATTTATATATTTTATTTTCTCCTAGTATTAGATCGATGTCAAATTTCCGACATTAAGTAATATGGATTCAAGGTTGCGAAACAAAACAAAAAATCACGCCGCAAATCAGCCATGATATATTCCATTTTGTCGCATCCGTCACTTCCGTCGTCATAAAAGTTTCAGTTAAAAATTCGTCAACCAATCTAATCTGTTTGTTCACTTTACGTTTTATTTTATTTTCTAGTTTTTTCACTTTCGATTGTCTCAAAAAAAAAATCTACCAACGATTTTTTTTCTTCTAGATAAACAAATTAACCACATACACACGCACACAAGATCTA
>JAAEAF010013257.1:0-11140 GCA_011037195.1 Triatoma infestans
CTTGAAAGAAATTAGTTCACCGGATATGCGACTTTACTGTGGATAGGTTTTTACAGTTTTTTAAGATTTAAAGTACAGTTTTTTACAGTTTAAAGAATCTAGTAAGAATAATTATAAGTGAGAAGAAAATTTGCCATTTCCGCTAAAATGCAAGGTGAAAATCATGTGAGTGTTTCACAGCCGGTTTTTTTTTTTTAGCATTTCCGGATCGAAAACTTGGTGTTAAACAATATAAGCTGTATTTTAGCTTTTTGCAACTTTTCATTTTTGACATATGCTTTGCACAAGCAGACACCAAGCAGACATACTGACCTGAGCATTCGCTAAAACTTTTTTTTCGTATTCAAAAGATTTTTTTGGGCACATTCTACTCTTTAACAGATATAAGAGAATAAAAACGAGGGTATAAAACCGATAGATTAATAAAGCTTTAATTTGATCAATAAAACATTTAAAATATGAAATAAAACCTAAAATTTATTTTCTTTACAGTTGGCAACATTGCGATTACTTTCAATCTCTGGAGATTAATAAATTTTTTTACCGACCCAGAGATTAAAGATGCATTTTATTGTTGATTTTTTAATGGAATAATTTAATGTTACAGAAAATAAGGTAATTCATGTTAAGAGATATTAATTATAAAAAAATAATAATAATCCATCTTTTCACATCTATTTAACTATTTATAACGAGCCGTAATGTGCGTGTCTCTCATTCTGTTTAAAGAAGAGCATTGTTAATGCTGTCTCTATCTCCGTTTAGTTGCGTGCCTTATTATTCTCATTTCAAGATATTTATATTTTCATTCAATTAAATCTTCTTAATCTTCTTAAATAACTAGACGTTTCCAAATACTTTTTAGTTAATTAATTATCATTCAGAATTTTTTATTTTCTCTTACTTTTGTAAGAGGAAGTTAAATCTCTTTCTGCTGAAACCGGAAATATGATGATTATTGTCACTTGAAATTCAGTTTCCTGCGCAAACATATATTATTATTATCAGTTTTTTTTTTTTTTTAAACTCCTTAGCATGAAATGAAGTTCATTAGCGTGTGTCTGTATTAATCAATTAAACTTAGGTTTTAGTTGAACATGCAAATTCTAGTTCACCGTTGCACACACCAGTATATTTGGAGTTATATTTATTCCCTCTTTACATCTAACACCTAATTACAATTTTTTATTACATTGCAAGAGTTTTATTGAACATTTTTCTATCTGATTAGTAGAAAGCTATTTATCGATCACCCGTCTGATAAGGTTCAAGTAAAGTGCCATTTTTTTTTGGTTTTGCAGAATGAGTCATAATAACAATAAATTAAAATACATTATTTATAAATGATAACAATATTGATTATTTTTTATTATATGATACTATGATGCGATTTAGCCACGCAGTTAATAGTTTATCAAGATGCAATGGATATTTTTTTTTTTTTTTTGTATTTTGCACGAATGATAATTACGCTACTAGCCATTATTATTTTTACGATTACGGTAAATCGATTCCATCTGATGTCAAAATTATTGCTTGGGATTTGGATCGATCGTTTCTTATTCTATTAGGGATAGTTATAATTTCTTTCTGTTTATTTATTTATGATCAAATTACATAAATTTCACCAAAATAATATTCATTGAATCAAATAGCCTAGGGTACAGTGACCGTTTCCGCGTTACAATACAAGCAAAGTATACAATATATCATAATTCTATAATAATAAACTTATTTAAAAATATCTGATAAATTATCAGAATAAATTTATAAATTATCGGATAAACAATTTCAATAATTACTTAATACAACTGTTTTTTGTATTTCCATTTATTTATTGCTTACTTAATTTGTTACATATCTACATATTAATTGCAATAAATATAACTAAATCCCATGAACCAACTCAAACAGTAACATGAAACAATCAATAATATGAAATCAAATTCCGCAATCACATATTATATATTTTATTATATTTTATATATATATATATACATATATATTTTATTTATTTATTTATTTTTTATTATACTTATATTTTATTTCATATATTGTATATTTTAAATATAAGAACTTATGAAAACAAACTCAACCGAAGTGACAAACAGAATAATACCGGTGGTCTATGTACAGTTTTCAAGTACAGACTGTCTATATTTGTAAGCACATCGTACATAGGCAACAATTTGAGACCAATTGTGGCCATTCAATAGTTTTAACATGCTTTCCGTAGAAATCTTATCTTCCCCCAATATTTTCAATCTATAATTTCCGATAGCAGATCATACCACCAAAAAGTGATGCAAGTCTTCCTTGAGCCCCATATTACACAATAAACAATCCGATGAGAACTCAGATATCCATGGTTTACATCTTAAATTAATCATTTCTGATCTTACTTTTATAATTAATTTGCAATCCAAAAAACTCGTGAGTTGTCGGATAGTGGTCACCTGAACTAAACTGAAACTTAAGGTGCTTATATAGTAAGTGCAAAGCGCTATTTCTTTCTGTTTAACCACTTAGGTTTTCAAAGTAAAGGCTCAATGCAAAATTAAATACTAACACAAATCCACTCTATGCAGCGCAGGAGTTTACTGCAAAGCGTTTCAGATTTCAGCGGCCGTAGGGAAATTTTCAACCTACTTCGAGGGGAAATCGTACCTGTAAGAAGTTTTACAAAATCTCCCTTACCCAAAGATAGTCAGTCATTGATTCATTGATTTGCAAGCGGCTATCTCTGACCTTGCAAATAATTCATGGAGTGAATCTTCAGACGTACTAAAGTGACCGAAAAATGCTTCAAAATGTAACAAACCGTGGCATGGAAATAGTTCTTCACTGAATTCCAGGCGGGCGAAGAGGCAAACCGATTTGCTAAGGACGGCTCGCAAATGTGCAGCACCCAATAACCCGCTCCACAAGAAAGCGCCATAAGAATGGTAAATGTTCCGAATGGACGCGCTTAATTATGACAAGACTGAGGGGAAAATATGTGAGAGTCTACGAGAGCCAAATTGGACGTGTACCTTGGGATTTCCCAAGATACCTATCGGTAGCGGGATTTAGAATGCTGACAGAACACGATTAACTCCAGAACCATTTAAATAAATTAGGCGTGTCTAACGATCCAAATTGTCCGTTGTGCGACATGGGCTATATTATGATGGCACAACATTTACACATGTCTTCTTCCTTGGAAGACAATAGATGTATCTGTTTAGGAAATTACGAGCGCTGGAAAAGCCAGAGATATATTGCAGTGCTAGAAAGCGTATGGGGAAGCCAACGTTTAGACGTAAGAAAAAAAAAACTATTAATCAGAGGTGCCAACCGCGCGTCAGTCTTTGAAGGAAGGATGGTTAAGAACAGGTCTGTTGTTAGAGAAAGGATTAGGATATGAAGATATTTTATAGTGGAATTTATTGTAGCAAATTTAGAACGTTTAGATATAAATAGAATGTGAAATCTTTATAACTTGTTAAATTACTGCCATAAAAGGAAATGTTATAATGCGACGGAGATTGTAAAAGTTTGGATTTTGTTTAAGTTGAATCGTTTAGCTGTTTCATACAGTTCCGAGTTCATATGTACATATCGGTGCAAAAAAGTATTAGATGCCCACGTTAATTTTTTGATCCCTAATGTTAATTTTGAGCATTTTAGAAATAGTTTAAAAAAGAATTTATCTCTTCTTAAATTCAAAACTATGAGAGAATCTCTGACATTTCACTTTTTGGTTATACAAGTTATAAATTATACTAGTATTAGAAATTTCATGTAGACAAAATGAAAATATAGAAGTAAAAATGATGCTAGGAAATAATGAATATAATTTGAAAAATTTTAAGAAATTAATCTGGTACTGAGATTTTTAATCAAAATATATTATTGGTCTAAGGAAAAACTAACACACAAAACCCTATACATATATATATATATATATACAGTATAAACAGTAATTTTGAGAGAGGAAGGAAGTAAACGCTATTATAAGTAGTTTGAGAATGAAGCATGTGAAAGTGAAGTGATGGGGATGACTAAGAAGGCAAGGAGATGATAGATGATAGATGAGTTATATAGAGAGGACGAACAGGGAGGTGGCGGACCGGCAGCAGTAGAATGGAAGAAGTAAGCTCTACACAGAGCATGCAGAGAAGCAAGAACAGTGGCGGGGGGGGGGATTAAGTGAAGGAGTGAGAAGTGGCCTAAACAGCACTTACTGACGTTAGTAGCTTGCCTATATTGATTTATTGGTAAGACACTGTGGCAGAGAGAGTGTTACGCTGTTGGCAGTGTTATATAGTAAAGCAGCGACTGTAGTTGCATTAACTATTCTATCTTGTAAAATACACCAAACATACATTACTTGTACAGTATTTCTATCCAATTATTAAGGAACTGTTTGACGTAGATGTTGAAGCTTTTTTCTTTTTTTTAATAGAAATTTATATTCTGTTTTCAATAAAAATCAGTAACTATATGTATATAATAATCAGTAATTGAAATAAGAGTGTGTTATTTATATACAACACTTCCATTTAAATTATTCTTTCTAAAAGTAATTTTTCATGTCGTGATTGTAAATTCTCATGAATTGTTAACAACGGAATTGCCTTTACCCTAGCAGTAATGTACCTTTTCTTTTTCTTTTTTTTACTCAAATTACACTGATTTCTGTTACATGAATATAAAATGAATTCAAACCTAATTTTGCTACCATTACATTTTCTTCATTGTTCACAAATGTTATCTAAATTTCCTTTTATAATTAGATGAGTTTCCCTTGTATATTTAAATGTTTAATTGATATATTTTAATCATAAAAAATTGATCCTTACTTTACAAAGACCTCTCTTCTGATTGCTGTACACTATCCACCCTATTTCTTGTCAGCGTGGTTTCAACATTAGTGGTGATACTAACTTGAAGAATCCTACTGTAATATGGGTAAAAACGTTGGTTATGGGTAAAACGTTGGCTCATCACAAACCATTGATGCGGTTAAAGTGTTTCACATGACAATGAAACCTGATAGATTATCTTTGGAATCTTTGAAAGAGGAACATGCTTTGCAAGTTAAAGAAAATATATTCCTTCTGTTGATTACATATTGTATATGTATAAATTACCTATAAATAAAAAAAAAGTATAAATTGAATCAAAAAGAATATCTCCCTGAAGTTAAAATAAGTCCCAGAAGTGTGGACATAGACAGCCAGTAACAATAATAATAATAATAATAATAATTATTATTATTATTATTATTATTATTCCCCCTGCCTCCGGCAGGGGGTGGCAAGCAGAGACAGTTCACCACCTGCTAGCGGCATGCCCCTTGCTGGCACAAAGAGACTACCTCCAAAGGCTGGCCAGGATCCTACACAGAGAGTTGGCGCAGAACCTCGGTTTAATACAAGACCCGCCCCCATACTACAAGTATGACCCCCTGCCGGTGCTGGAAGACGCGCGGTGTCTCCTGTACTGGGACAGAGGTATTGACGGACCATGCCGTCGCCAACACCCGGCCGGATGTGATCTGGCATAACAAAATAACGGGCAGGGTGTGGCTGATTGATGTATCTGTCCCGGATGACGCCAACATAGCCCGCGCGTATACCACGAAACTGGCTAAATACAGGCCACTGGCGGCAGAAATATCTCCTGTATGGAAAGGGGTCTCAGGGGTGGAGATAGTCCCGTTGATTATTTCAGCCACGGGACTTGTGCAGCGGTCGCTGGGGGAGGGCCTCTGCATGATGAATCAGGAGGACCATCATATACGAGATGCAGCAGGCTGTGGTACTCCACACCTGCCGCATTGTAAGGGAAGTGCTAAGGGAAGACGCCAGAGACTAGCATGGAGATGTTTTTCTTTTGTTTTCATCATAGGACAATTATCCGGTTCCAGTAAGAACCTAAATACCAAATACTGGAAACAGGTTCCTCCCTTGCCTGCGGGCCGCGAGGAATTTGGAAAATAATAATAATAATAATAATGTTTTAGAGCGAACCAAAGTTGTCCCGATGGTCATATCAGCATTGGGCTGATCTTTGCAGGGCTATCTAGAAAAGTTAAAGGTGCCGAAATTGTTCTGTGGTAATTCCTCTGAATACCCAGTTATTTTTGTTTGGGGATACTTACCTACTTCCAATGTAATGAAAGGCACTTATAGTTTTGCCGATATTTATTATTTAAATAATGAAAAGTTGTAGTAGGATAAGGGATGGCACAAAACATTATTCCACATTCCTCTTGTCAATTAGATCGATGAAATAAGAAGGGATTTCTGGAAAGACAGTCGAAAACCTAGGATCCCCCCCCCCCTTGCTCGTCAAAGTACGGGCTACCCAGGCTCGTGCGGACCCGATTCAAGAAAGAAAATTAATTGAAGGGCGCCAATGAAAGTTGTCGGTGCGTAAATAAATAAATATGAACTAAATATAAATGATCTTAAATGTTTTAACCAAAATAAAGTTTCTTGTATGGAACAATAAAAATTTAAATTAGGAAATATAATAATAAATAAACAAATATTGATTAGACAATTGATCCTCTATATCACTTAGTGACCCGCGTAAACGGTTTACCTATTTTAGTGCTCATCCTGAACACTTTAAAGTTCTTTTCTTTAACTGAATTTTAATTTTACTTTACTTCTGGTCGAGTTGATGCGAGCAATCTCTTTTTACTTTCTCTTACTCCTAGTAAGAGGAAGTATTGTAATCGTATCAATGTTTCGATATCGAGTTTTCACCGGAAATATCCTTTTGAGGTCCCCTGAGTCCAAAAAAGTGGTTTTTAGCGAATGGTCTGTATGTGTGTGTGTGTGTGTGTGTGTGTGTGTGTCTGTGTGTGTGTATGTATGTGAACAGCATAGCTCAAAAACGAAAAATCGTAGAAAGTTCAAACTTGATATTACGTTTAGGTATCACCATAGGATCTGACGGTGCGTTATGTGTCAATATTCCTCAACCGGAAGTACCACTTTACTAGTTGTTTTTTTTTCTACTTTTTTGTAGTTTTTCCCTCAAATCACTGGCTCCGAAGATTTCCTTTTACTTGTTCTATCAACTACACATACCAAGAGCTACAACTTTTATTTGAAACATTTCTCCAGGAAAATTCATTTAAGGGCACTTCTGGGGGAGGGGTGGGGTTAGGTTTGCATCTTAACTGCTGTTTCAGTATATTAGACAATTCTGTCATCTAAATAATGTTAATTAGAATTAAATATGTTGTTGAAATTCCAAGTTTGAAAAAAATAGATAACCGGAAGTGCGTTTTTACTGAAATATAATTTTCAGTTTTCTGGTATTTTCTCGAAAATGGCTCCAACGATTTTCTTTAAACCAGATTTGTTAACTATACATATAAAGAGCTACAACTTTTATTTGAAACTTTTCCCCTGATAAATTCATTTAAGGGGACTTTTGGGGGAGGGGGTTATGTTTTTCTTTAAAATGCTATCACAGTTGATTATACAATTCTGTCATCCAAATTGAAATAACTAGAAATTAATATATGACCCAAATTCCGTGTTTCAAGGAAATTAGTAAACCGGACAGTTTTACTGGACAGTGTTTTCACTTTTCGACTAATTTCATTAAATTTGGGTACACTAACTATAAAATTTGTCAATTATAATTTTGAGTACTGGAGTAAGAGAAAGTTGTGTGCGTGTTTCACACCAGATTTTTTCCTTTTTTGTACACCAACTGGGTAGAAAATCTTCTAAAATGGCATGTGCATAGCATAGAGAATGAGCGCGGTTTGGTGAGCTTTTTAATTATCAGATAGTGTTCTAAGTTTTCTAAACACTGTTAAAAAAAAAAAACTTGAAAAATTTCATATTCGGTTTGGTGGACGTCTTCAAGAAGTTGAAGAAGAAGAAGAAAGGATAGGGATCAATGAAACAAAAAGAGAATACAATGGGGCCGAAGTCAAAATGGACAAAGATAACAGGGTAGTTAGGATGATTTTTGGTTGAGAAACAAGAACTTCGAGGCTTAAGATTTTGCAAAACAAATTCGGTGAGGACTTGGAAATTTTAGATAACATCAAAGTAGAAATAACAGTATAAACTGACAATTGGAAAGGCTATAATAGATTTAGTAGAGTACTTCCTTGAGCCAGGTATATGCTGAAGAAATTTTTCCTAACATGACTAATTCTTCTACACTATACGCGAGCAAATAATGACGGTTATATCTAAATTGAATAGGCTAATCTTAGTAGGTGTCCCTTATGCAATTGTTCTTTATATTTATTTGATTAGTTTATTAACAATAACTCCAATATAATCTACCGGTTTATATCCAATAAAATCGGTTTATAACTCCAATATAATCTCCAATTTTATTTAATATTGATTTTAACAGAAGAAACCAGTTATTTTTTACATAATTGGGAAGATGCCAGCAAATATTTTGGCACGCTCGATCCATCATTCTATCTTAGACAAGCTGTATGAACTTCCTTGACAAGTAACCTAGAGTACCAATTTAACGCAAGTTTTAAAATGTAATAGCTAATATGGAAGGACAATATTAATTTGGTGTACTACACACTTGAAGTTTCAAAAGTCGTTTGTAGTAGTAATTCTAGTGTACCATTTCCAGACTATCTAAATGTCCACCTCTTCTATGCCTCAGTTCCATATAGCAACGAGAGGATTACAATAACTTGGGATAACTTTTCACGTGACTCCCATACCGTTAACTTTGCCTTAGCACATCTGTTTCATTCTGCACCTGTGCACATTTACCTTTAGATGCAGCCCTGATCAAATGCTTTATTAAAACCTTACAGAAGAGTTCTTGAAGAGTATCAAGAAATTCCAAAATATTTTTCGTCTTAATTTATCATTAATATTTAAATATTATTAAAAAATTAATTATATGTCGGTTTATTATCAAAGCTCTAAGGAATCTTTCCTAGTGCCTACTACTTTATCCTAAAAGACAGATTTTCCAATTCTTTGATGGCTATTCACGCAACTGTTCTTTATGTAATATATACAGGTATATGTTGAATATGTGGATGGATCCGCGATGCGGGATAACATCTGGTATTTTATCCGTCGTAGCATGCATATTTATGTTCTTCCTGACCGGTTTCGGATTTTCATCCATCGTCAGAGCAAATTAACCAAGTTCGTGTAGAGAGTTCACTTCAACGTAATGTTCCTGTTACTTGTTACTCACACTTGTTGGTTGTATATAATTATGTGGGGAAGTTATAAAGTTATGTTACTAGCGTATGTGATTAATGGCAAAATGAAATTATTGTAAGTTATGATTAGACATTAGAAAAATAGTGTATAATAAATTTTTTACTGTTTTGCAGAATACTCCATGACTAAATTTTTTTTTAATAGTGTTGTAAAGTATGCTCAAAGTTATTTTTAAAAAGTTATTTTTATTAGGGTGGGGCGATAAGTTATTTCAGGAGTATACTGTACACTAATAGGAATAGATAAGGTTTGAAGAAAGGCGATACAAAGTTTATGGACAGTCAAAAGCTTGTACAAGTAATACATAAATGTGAAATACAAGCAGGGTTAATATAAAAAATTATGTAGTAAATTGATATGTAAGAAGGTTAGTAAATGTATTCGTTTTTATTTATCATGCAGTTTTTAAATGATATTAATTTATGTTTAAATTATAGTAAGAATATGTTTAGAGAGATAAGGTGACATTTGTTAAGAGATTAGGGCACGGTAGGAGAATTTAAAAGCATCATGCAAATAATCTGTATTTTAATCGGGAAAATAAGAAAATTTGGTTCCACAGGGTAGAATTTAAAAAGGAGTTCATGCTTCATGCATTTTTTTTTATTTTATTTTTTTAATAATGTGCGGGTGGGCACGTGCATATGCACACACACACACTCACACACACACACACACACACACACACATGCATATGCACATGTACACGACACACATACGCACGGATACGTGTTGCATACTAGCTGTTGGCATGCCTGCAACACTGCTAGGTGTGGGGAATGACCTTAAAGAGTGTGTCTGAATTATAGTTTATATTGGTCCATTCATTCATGTCCATTCGTCTTCCTTTTGTGCCTTGGTGTAATAGGACCATTGTTTTGTCTATACTTTGTGGTTCGTGGTTGTTGTTTGTAAGGTGGTTAGCATAAGTGGAGTCGGTTTGTTGTATTTGTATGAGCGTAGGTGTTCTTTATACCTGTCTTTGAAGCGTCTTCCGGTCTGGCCTATGTACGTGCAATTGCATTCGGGGCAGGAAAGTTTGTAAATCCCACTTTTGTCATAAAGGTTGGTTGTTTCAGTATGTGTGCATATTTATTTTACAAGTTTATTGTTGGTTCTGAATGCTGTTCTGAAGCCTAGTTTTTTGAAAAAGTTTGTCAGTTTGTAGACCTCGTTCCCTATGTATGTGAAAGAAAATTTATGACTATACCACAAAGTATAGACATGTCATATAAACACTCTAGACTGTCATCTTAATCCACTCTGCCGCGAAATAGCCTCCTACGATCCCTCCATACATTACAGGCATAAAAGACTGAAACACATCCTCTCGTAATATTTTCCCTAAAGCTGCAGGTTTTTTTCCCCCTTTTTCCCTGCATATGTACCTTGCCTTATCCCAAAAATCACATTGTAGGTAGGTTATAATGTTAATGTACATTGGAACTTCTATTAATTATTATTGTACATATTTGTAAATTTGTAATAAAGCTTTTTATCTATCATCTATCTACAGTTGATACACTATTTTTGCACAGATCTAGTTGTATCAACTAAATTTGGCCTGTGCAAATCTATGTTATCACACTGTTTGGCAGAAAACATTTTGATGATGGGCAAACGCTCGAAACCGGTCTATGACCACAAAAAGAAGCAGGCTATCACGGAAAATATCTCTGATAATCAACTAAATATAATTCCATTACAATTTTAAATTTATTGTACATTAAATGATTATACTTTCAACATCCTACAAGGTACATAGTCACAGGTACATACTTAAAACATCAAGCTTTTTTTCGCCTTAGTTAAGTTTAGTTCTTCAACTTTATTTTGCTTCTCTTAATATGTAAGAAAAATAAAAAAGAAAGCAATAACTAAGATAGAAAGCCCGGGGTTTT
>JAAEAF010013259.1:0-13655 GCA_011037195.1 Triatoma infestans
AAATTGCAAAAACCGTAAAGTAAACACTATAAAGTGGGTATTCCGTGAGAATATTGACACATAACCGCCCCGTCAGATCCCTTGGGAGACCTAAACGTACTATCAAGTTTGGAGAACTTTCTACGAGGATTTTCGTTTTTGAGCTAAATGCCTGTCCAGACATAACCACACAGACACACCCACACACACACACACACACAACGCTACAGACCAGTCGCTAAAAAACCCACTTTTTTGGACTCGGGACCCTCAAAACGCTCTTTCCGGTGAAAACTCGATATCGAAAATTTGACACGATTACAATACTTCCTCTTACTAGGAGTAAGAGAAAGTAATACGTATATTCGCTATTTCAAATATAAATGTTATAAGTTTCGTTAAAAGCAGAGCATCTCTTTCCTCTTCAATCCGAACTGCATCACAATCCCATCGTTACGTTACTATCATTACGGCCCTACCAATAATGTAATTCACTATTACTACTGAGTTAAGAGATTTTAGTCTTAACTAACTATATCTGGGGGTGAACTTATAACCTTAGTGTTAGAAAATATTGGTGAAAAGTATACTCTTCCTGAACTAAACGAAATACAATACGATTTTTGTAACGGTATTTTTATAGTAATAGAAAAGTTAATTTGCAAAAATACTTAACATTTAATTTCGTGAAGAAATTTGAAAGATATTCGAAACTGTAAGCATCACAAACACTGCAAGAACTGAAATTCGTTCATAATAAAATTTAGGTTTTTTAATTTTGATGTTTTTTTTTTTTTAAATCTTGTGAGAAACAATCAGAACACTTTCTCTTACTCCAAATTAATATAATTTAAATAACAAATTTTCCTTTAAAATGGCAACGTTTACAATGTTCAGTTGAGATGACGACAAAAAAAAAATGTAGGAGTTATATTCATTAATACCACTGCGGACTTGGTGGAGCACCAACGTCTGTCAAAACCAACAAATTCTGTGCAGTTTAAATGTAAACCAAATTGACAGATCGTTGTGATTGGGTCCGCCGAGCTGGAAGGCATCAGAGATATTTTCCATGATAGGCTGTGCATCATTTTGTAGCCATCGACCGGTTTCGGGCGTTGCCCATAATCAGGATGTTTTAATAAGGATATTTACATATTCTTGAGTATAAATTGATTTTACTCTGTGCAAGTCTGCGTTATCACACTCAGAATGAAGACATCCTATCTTGCTGGACGAATGCCCCACACTGGTCGGACCATAAATGAACTAGGCTATCACCAGATGCTAATTGAAAGACATCCATAACTCCTCTAAAATCAATTTTTTTCAAATAAGAGTAATAAGTTATCTATGCGCTGAGAGTTCCAATTTAAGTAAACACGTTGTAACCGTTTTTGAGTAAATTCCAAAAAATTAAGAATCGTATCCTATAATCGCACTTCCGGTTAACTGATTTTTTTCCAATTTGGGATTTTATCAATATGTCTAGATTTACACTGGACTTATACATTACATATTATAGTGTAGGTGATAAGACCATGGTAGTAAGATGTACGTGATAATGATGAGCTAAGTAATGTAGGTGGTGAAACCATATACTGTACTGAAGTGTACTTGGAACATAACGCTCCTGCTCCCTCATACCTCGCAATAAATCAATTTTCCCCGGAAAGTGTTTCAAATAAAGGTGAAAGGTGCTGTAACGCGATTGGTTGATATAGTACTGTATTGTAATGTATGTTTGTAGTGTGTGGCGTAAGCGCTGTTGATATGTGTGTGTATGTTTTAGAGAGAGACAAGTATTAAGATATAATGAAGAAGTCACCACTGTTTACAATAAATAATCTGACTATATATTAATTTAGTAACTTTATATAGGTTGAGGAGAGAAATTAGGTTTGATTAAATGAACGAGATATGAAGACACTAATATAATGTAGCTATGTTTACACTAACTGCACTGGAATTTATAATAAAAATGATAGAATGAATGCGATGTACAGTTGTATGGTTGTATCTGATAGCTATCCTTTAGATAGATTCCCACTGGCTTATATACATAGGTTCTCCCACTCTAGCCTGCCTAAGCCAGAGAGTAGTCACTGTTAACCAGAGAGAGCCTCTATTCTCTCTGCTGTGGTTGCATTACCTTTGCGGTACCATTACAAATTATTTGTTAATTGTGAACAATGGATTAAGCTTACAATTATACAAAAACTCTACCACTTAAATATACTAAAATGCTAAACACTTATGAATGGCACTTACACCATTACAATGTACAATACACATTTGTTGTGGTGGTTGGTTCCGCAGAGCTGGAAAGCGCAGAGACATTGTCCCCGTGGTCTAGCCTGCTTCATTTTGTGGTCACCGACCGGTTTCGGGCGTTCGCCCATCTTCAGGAAGCGTTTGTCAGACAGTGTGATAACACAGGCTTGCACAGAGCAAATTCAGTTGGTCTTTTTAATTGTACTTACGCCCCTTATTTATTGTATTCGCCCGAAACCGGTCGATGACCACAAAATGAAGCAGGCTACCACGGAAAATGTCTCTGATACAACACACATTACTGATATACTTTCCAGACTCAATAAGCACATGCAACCGCATGGGCCTGGCAATGGATAGCCTGCGTAGGTTTTGTCAGGAAGAAGAAAAAACAGCACTGCACGTTCTATATCAGTGCGGGGGACTTGTATGGCTGAGGTATCGCCTCTTTGGAGAGGAGAAGCTGGCGCCTGCAAGCCTCAGCCAGGGGCCCCTCTCGGGTCTATTAAGTCTACTAAAGCAAACAGGGCTCGAGAGGGGCTCTGATGGCAGGTGCTCTAAATTGACCACCTGGGGGCCTTCCCAGACTCCACAGTTCGACAAAGGACTGGGCTGGGGAGGGGTCTCTAACTTAGGGAGTGCCACAAATAGACCCATGGGGGTCGCGGTGGCGCGGGCTGAAGAGCCAATCCCCCACCTAGAAACTAATCTAATCTAATATACTTTACAGGCACCAGTCACATGAAGTACCTATGTAAGTGGATAGTATTCGAAATTTAAAAAAATACGGAATCGTTTTTGAGAAAATTGCGAAACAGTGAAAAAAAAAAAAATACCCGGTAAAGCCGTATTTTGGTTGATGGATTTTGTTTGGAACCTTCCGGCAAATGTTGGTTTTTGAGATATCTTGTCTAAACACACACACTACAAAGTACCGGTCATCCGCTAGAAACATTTTTCTTCGTAACACACCTCAAAATTATTTGTATTTCCGGTGAAAACACAATTTCCAAAATTTGCCAGGATCGCAATACTTCCTCTGGACTAGAATTAAAGAGAAAGTAAAATGCTGAACTACTATTTTAAGTTATTAAAACCGCTGCAAAATGAGGAAAAACGAGTTAGCCACATTAATCAATATCCATCAAAGCAAAACTGGTGTAATCAATAAAAAAAACAGGAAAAAGACCTTTTTGTAGATAAAATTTAATTCTAGGAATGTATGTCTGTATCTGTTTTCAACTTAACCTTTATTTCCAACAAATTGGGCTTTCCAGGTACATAAAATGAGAGAAACATTTTATGTATTATGCCCTAAGGGATTATTTTGCCCAACGCTTCGATAAAATAGTCCATTTGTAAACATCAATCCTACAGAGGGAAAATTTTAATTTTTTAAAGTAAAATACAAATCTAAATAAATCAAATCACTCATGATGAAAAATTAAAACAAAAAATAAATCCTTCTGAACGAAAGATGCTAAGACATTTTCTACAATTAAAACATAGTTTTAATTTAATGTTAGGAGATCTTGAAGGAAGAGATTACCTCAGTAGTAAGGTGCTGGACTCCCACGAGAAGGTCCCGGGTTCGAATCCAGCTATGCTACCCTTAGATTTTCTTTTCCTAGGAGCCTTTATAACTCACTGTTCGCTATGTGTCTGTAACGCGGAAGCTCTCTCGGCAGTGCTCTGAAAAGGTTCCGCCGGACACAATAAATCTTTCAGGTCGCAGTGCACTATGCCCTAAAAGAATCTAATCTAATTTAGGAGGTCTAGCAATTAAACAATGACTGATCAGGTGCGATTCAAAAAATGATAAAATAGAAAGAAAAAATAAATCAAAGCATACCTTTTGTTTAACCGTATAATAATTACCAAGTATGTAAATCATGCAACTGATCGAAGAAATGCGCGATTACTACTAGTTAAAATCTATTTTATTTAAGACAAATTGGAAGTAGCTTAATAACATCAGCAGTAATAATAATAATAATAATAATAATAATAATAATAATATATAGAATAATAAAATAATATAATAATAATAATAATAATAATAATAATAATAGTGGAAAAACCAGACTACAATAAAAATGTATGTAAGGGAAGCAATGACGACGCCATTGCCCGCATGTTGATGACTGGTATATGCTGTAACTCTTGTAATAGAGATAGGTAGGTAAACTACTGTACAGGTCAGTGGCTTATTATCGCCATGTGTTTAGCGATGATAAACTTATTCATTTTCTATTTTTACATCACTTTTGTTTTTATCATAATCTAGTTTGGCTCTTATATACTATACTCCATTTATTCCACATGAGATAACCTATGTTTAAACAAGGAGTCACAATAAACTCCAGCAATTTATTCATCGGCCAATAATTACATAGTCAATTATGTTTCAGCTTTCTACTTTCTTTTTTTTTTTTTAGTTTCTCAGTTCCTCTCCTTATATTCCATAATAATTATTTTCGAAGGGAAGATTAACATGAAATAGTACTTGAGTAACAAAGACATATAACGTTTTCCCTTAACCCTACTCAAACTTTTTGAAACGAAAAAAGTGATCCTAAGAACACCAGAATTTGCCTCGCTTTACTTTTCAAAAGTTCAAGAAATTTCAAGTTAGTAGCAACTTTAGAGTTTTTTTTTTATTATTTCCTGCATAAATTTCGAGCAGTCAAAATAGTGTGTTATCTTTATGTAATCGGTGGGTTCAGGATTCTAGGTTAGTCTTTTATCGATAAACATTTTTTTATTAGTTGCTCCATTTACTATGAAGATACAAAATTAAAAAAAAAAAAATATTTGGTCTGTAAGGCTGCGAATACAAAGGTTTTCAATCTAATGATAAAATTTTGTAGTTGTTGTGGTTCCGCAGAGCTGGAAAGCATCAGAGACATTTTCCGTGGTAGCCTGCTTCATTTTGTGGTCATCGACCGGTTTCGGGCGTTCGCCCATCTACAGGATGCGTTTGTCAGTGTGATAACACAGACTTGCACAGAGCAAATTCATTTTGTACACTTTGTACACACATTTACACTCAGAGTGTAAACTGAATTTGCTCTGTACAAGTCTGTGTTATCACCCTGTCTGATAAACGCATCCTGAAGATGGGCGAACGCCCGAAACCGGTTGATGACCACAAAATGAAGCAGGCTACCACGGAAAATGTCTCTGATAAAATTTTGTAATTTACAGACAAAACTTGTAATAGGCCATCAAAATTCATCGTCCCTTGACTTTGTAACTCTTTGGTATTAAGGTTAACACAGTTTAAGGTGCGTCTACACTGGGCGCTCTGCTCCGCGCCGAACAGTTCGTTTTGGAGCGGCGCAGAGCAGAGCAGGCTGTTGTGACGACAAGTTGCGCCACTCCGTGCAACTTGGAACCACAAGGCACGCTACCCACTCGGTGTCGGTACATCAAAGAAAACGTTTGTTCGTGCGCGCTGTATTGTGGGACGGAGTTTTGACTGTTGATCACGTTCCCTTCTTGTTTTCATCACAATGGAATGGGCCCATCAAAAGTTGAACAACTTATTGATTTATATAGGAACCGACCAGAATTGTTGGATCCTAAGAACAATAACTACCATTTAAAAAATAAAAAAAATGATGCTTGGCTACAAATATCGAAGGAACTGGACTGCAGTGTCGCAGATATCAAAACGAAGATGACTTCTTTGTTATCTTCCTATCGCAGGGAAAAATTGAAAACCAAGAGATCTCTGGCACTCCCAACCTTTTAATACCGGAGTAACCCAATGCCGAAGTTTCCTAAGCTTTTTAATTTTATTTCGTTTAATAAATGATACAATACTATGAAAGTAGCACTAGCATTTCGTACCCGCTCCATGATGAGATGCTTGTACAATGACGAACTTTCAAGGTTCAAGGAGGAACAACCTGCGCATTCACAAACGTTTCGCGCAGTTCTGCGCGGCTTTGTGCAGTTTAACTATGTTCGAGGGAGTTTGTTGCAGCGCGGCGCGGAGCAGAGCGTCCAGTGTAGACGCACCTTTAGAATATTAATTTTAAACTCTTTTGTAAATCTACAGTTCATTTATTTTGAAATTTAAATCTTGTAAAAATCATCTAGCATAGAAAATGCATATAAATATATTTGTATAAACATCCACAGATACTACAAAGTCACACATACAGCAAAATGAATAATAATGTAAAAGTAATAAGCTGACTGGCTGGTCACTAATTTATACAATCTGTCGCTAATGCAATTGCTTTTTTAGTTTATGTTACTATTTTGAAATAAGAATATCCATTGCAAATAATTAACTTCTGAAAGAAAATAATTTTTATTCTTATTTAACCGCTTTTATTTTTTGAGTTTTTATTTTAAAACGAGCCAACACATCTATACACTAGCTACATTATGTATATATATATATAAATTGTGGTGAGCACGGCCAAGTGCTAGCATAAATCCATTCAATAGCTTTCAAGATGCGGGAGCTGTCCCGCTCTCAAACCTATTACACCTTATTACAACCGTTTAAATATGAATAATTTTTAGTTATTTTATTATTTCGTTTGCTACAGATACATTATATATATATATATTTTTTGTTGTGAAGTAAAACCAGCCAATATTCATGGATAGCTGAAAAAAAGGCTGTTTGTGAAAGGAAATCCAGACAGGTGGTCTATATATATATATATATAAATTCCAGTTTTGCTGTTCGTAATGTTAACCACTCTGTTATTCCTCGCCTCTTTTCCTCACCAGCCAAAAGTCCTTCATTCAAACAAATAAACAAAACAAAACAAAACAAAAAAGAAAAACTAAACGCCTATCCTGTGAAACAGATGAATTGGACAAGATCTACAACTTTAAAAGATATATATAAAAAACAGACTCCTTACCACCCCACCCGCAACCAACAAACTATCTTGGACGGCTCTTTACATTCATAGAACATTCCCTACATTGTCTAAATAACTTTCACACAATACTATTTCCAAAACCGATTTTATAGAAATATTTATACATGTTTCAAAATTATTCTTTAAAAGAAGAAATGAACTTTTAAATTGAACAACTTTTACTTATTATTAAATTTGCCTGTAAAATTTATTTTCAGTATTTATATAATATAAGCTAATAATTTAAACTAATATATATTATTAATTTAATATACACATACACTAAAGTAATTTATTTATTTAATTATTTATTTTTCAGTAGACAGTTACAAGAAGTGACAAGAAGTCAGTTAAATTTTGACTTTTACTGCTTGAGACATGTAACAAAAACAAAATTTTCATTTCAAGTGAGATCGATTTTTTTTTTTTTTTTTTTTAAACCAACGCCCGTCTCTAGTTCTTTCGGCCAATCTTTGACGGGCAGCCCAGTATTTTTTTTTTTTTTTTTAACCTAATGGTGCCGTCAGTGCTTGTTGTCAAAGTATATAATATAGCTTAGGATAGAGCAAAGTGATCTCCTGTCATTTCGTCGTTTGATTGGCACAACTAAGATAACAGAAAATTTGTAAAGCCAATCCGGAACACGTGCTTTTGAATCTTGCTTCTCCTACATTTCTTGGCGCAGGTGAAAGAACTCTGTTATTTTTTTGTTTTTTTTGTTGTTTTTTTTTTTTGAGAAGCCATTCCCAAGTTTTCCCGGCAGTTTGTTGGCAATAAACTTTGCATTCATATGCGTGTGAAGTGACAGCATCCGGTACAGTTAGTGCCAATGTCCCCTGGGTATTATTATTACTATTCAAGAAAGGGGAGGGCGAAACCCTACGCTATCCAAAGCCTCCCTGGGCCCTTACAGCTACCCCTAAAGAATAACAACTACTGGGTCTGAACAAAAGTCCAGTCCCAGGTATTACCCATCTAAGTTTTCCACACAGACGCGAACAAATCGACCACAACCTTAACAGGACATAGCTTAAGATCCTCTACTGACATCCTATTCCCGGCCGAAGATCTCAAACCTTCGCCGGGAGGTATCCACCTCAGCCAGGTATTATTACCCATCTAAGTTCACCACAGACCGAACAAATCGGACCAAAACCTAAAAGGACATAGCTTAAGATCCTCTACCGACATCCTATTCCGGGCCGAATATCCCAAACCTAATCTCCTCACAGCCCAAACACTCCGTCATCAAATGCATGGGCTCCTCCGTCTCACAAACTCTACAAAAGGGGTCAGGCATGAGTCCCATTGTATAAAGATGTCTCCTTAAACCACAATGCCCAGTGAGGAAGCCAACCAGATGCCTGAGAGAGGTCCGTGAAAGACAAAGGATCCCGCTACTCAAAGTTCCGTCCGGACCCCCAATGAGCATGTGACTGCCGACAACACCATAAGGATGAGTGCTGAAAGGGCATCCACGTCTGGAAGCCTGACAAACATGTGCCAGAAGACACGCCAACAGCAGGCTCCAGAAGACACACCAATGAAAGAGAGAGAGGCGCCTAATTTGGCAAACCTATCCACCTCCTCATTTCCCAAGATTCCCATATGACCTGGAACCCAGACTAGAAGCACATCCTTCAATGAATAAAGATCTTCCAGTCATGGCCCCTGGATAATCTAAATAAATAGAAAATTAGTAAACCAAACGATGGCAACTTGCACCAAAAGGCAGCTAGAACGCGAAAAGCAAGTTCGAAATCCCTATTCCTCTTTATAACACCAAGAAAAAACTTAATTGTAATGATTTATTTTATTTTGTAATAAGAAATTAGGAGAAAATTCAGAGTATGCTAAAAAAAAAAAAAAATGCATACACATTTTACGAAACGTAAAGATTTTAAAAATTTAACTTGTATAAAAATCTCTTTTGAATTTTGATCAAATTACGATAACACTATGTACTAGTCAATAAGCAATCATCATCTATATGTGGAAAAAGCAGTCACAATATCCCATGTGTCAATGTCTGGTTGAGTGTCATCAAGAGATTTAATAGGACCACATTTCTTTGTAAGTGCTTTTACTAGTCATACATACCTAAACATGCTACGCACATCCATCCTACCTGCTATACATGAAGAACCTACAGAAATGTTGATTTTTTTTCTTTTAACAAAGACGCCTACCACTAAGAAGTGCGAGCTTGTCTGAATGAGAATTTGCAAGGACATTGGCTGATGCAGTTGAGTCCCTCAATTCTCCTGATTTAATATTTTTTACCTATGGTGGATCCTAAAAGATGTTGTGTATTGCAGAAAATCGATTACTCTTAGAGAAGAAATTCAAAATTCTGGTGTAGCAATGCCACGACACTTTGGCGAACATTGCCACATTGCCAAAGCACTTGTTCGGCGTACATATAAATATCTGAAAGCAACGCCATCTCTTGTATTGTAGAGGCCAAAGATAACTTGTACTGATCTCGAGTTGCCTAAATATATTTAGTATAAAAATACTTACACAAATTTTTCTTTTACTACAGCGTGAATATATTTTTTTTGTCGGACCCTGTATGTGATCTATAACGAATGTAAAAAAGTAATTTTTTATAACAGCAAAATTAGAGACTCATAAAAATTGTTCAAAATATGTTCGTATGTACCTGCAAATCATAGACATAAACAAGTACCATCATGTACCATTGTTGCAACTTTGATTGGCAGCATCCACTTCGAGTATATTCACATGTCTTTATTTCAACAATGTATACGGCCTGCTTTAGGTGCCCCCCCCAGGATAAACATCAAAAGGATTCAGATCGGGTGACCTTGAAGACAAAGCGATAGGGCCTCTACGACCTATCCATCTGTCAAGAGTAATGCCTACATATTTAACCACTCAATTACTTATCTTGCAGCGTGCTGGGGCACGATGGGGCACCATCGTTGGTACCACATTTGTTGCCGCATGGAGAGGAGTGTCTCGTAACATATCATCAAGCCTTTCATTTAGGAATGTCATATATCTTTCAGAATTTAGGCTACTATGTAAGATCTATTCCAAGTAACTGAGTATTGAAAATGCTAGCCCAGGTGTTGACACTAAAGCGATGGAGAAATCGCGACTGTTGCACGGCATGTGGATTTTGTAAAGACCATAGATGATAGTTATGGTACTTATTGACACCATTTCTCATCAACTGAACAGTTCACAGAACTCTAGGCAAAAAGTCTGTATCTTCGACAACTATATGAAGCGTCGAGGTGCAAAACGCCACACGTTGGCCATGATGATCTTCTGATTGTAAAGTCTGAACCCGATGAACATGAAAGGAATGCAGTTCTTCTAGGTGTAGTATCACACCATTAAAAGTTCGGTGAAAGGCGCAATTGCCTTACAATGTGTCCTAGTACTTATTGTGGGGTTGTCCAAAACTGCGTTTATTACATTTTCTTCATTGTGAACATTACCTCTACCCCGCTCATTGCCACCATTATTACGTACAACCGTTGTTCCTGACTGTTGACGCCTCTGGAATATACGACCGGAATACCTTATTGGCAGGCTGACATCTATTCGGAAATCTCCGTTGTTATTCTCAAGAGCATTACCATCGCAAAAACCATAAATAAATATCAGCATATTCAGCCGCACTGAAGCACTCCCTTTTCCTCTAAATTCTCCATCAATACTAAATTTTGTTTACAAGTGACTGTATAGCGGCGTTTACACGATCAATATTATTGTCAATACCAGTATTGACAATATTTCCATCAATACTCATACTAACCACTATCAATATTTCATTACTTTACACGATCAATATTATTGTCAATACTACTTACTATTTCTGCCACTAGGAGAGTGTATTTACGTGTTTATACTCATCAGTTGTTTTTTTTTTTAACCTTTAAAAAATGAATAATCGTTCTAAAGCTTGCGTAGCTATTATTTTGGCCCATGGTTATAGTTAGCTCTTTACCCTGCTGCTCACTTTATTAATATTGTATAGAAAACTCAAGGGGGACAGCTCTAATGTTTCTTATTTAAATTACTTCCACTATCGTTCACTCTTAATTAATTCCTTTATAAAACATCGAAAATAAACATTTATCCTAATGATATATTTAATAAAATATAATATAATTCTGGTAATTTTGTGTTGCATGTTTTAGATACATTTATTTTTTATTAACACCTTAGAAGGCAAAATACTAAATCTTTATCTAACATTCCACCAAAATCAGGCATAAACAAGGAAAATTGTTTGATTGAGTTTTCATATAGACATGTAGTGACCATTCTATTATGCCTTACCTAAGGAAAGTTAGTAGCCTATTTTCTCTCTATATTAAACAGCATGGCATATAAAAACCCTTTTTGAAACAAAAAATTAAATTAACTGCGAAACACTCATACGATTTTTCTAATAGTGCAATTGTCAGAGTTTAAACTGTTTTCTTAAAATGGAAATTTTAAATTAATTGGGCCAGTCAACTTTAATATATTATAGGAGATGTTCATTACATAGAATTCTTTAACCTATTATAATAGTATCGCTTTTGTTTTGTACAGGTTAGTTGCAACGTTCGATAAAACTATTGAACTGACCAATAATATTGTCGATATCCCCTCCAATTCTCAGTATTGATAGAAAATCTGAATTTCATCAATACTCTTGTCAATACCGACCATCAATACATTTTTTTCACTTTACACGATCAATATTATTGTCAATACTCTAAAGTATTGTCAATATTATTGATCGTGTAAACGCCGCTTATATGTTTTGTTTTTAAATAACAATTGCTGACGATTTTGTTTGTTTTCCATTTGTAAATAGATTATATAAATGCTAAAACTTTGAACTGTTATAGTTTTGTAATTGAAAATAGAAATAGGACCTATGATCATATAACATTTTTTAATTAAAATGACTTCCCCAACAGATTCCCAAAGTTTTTTGTTTACATTCGTTATAGATCACCCTGTATACCATATTTTAACGATAACTTACTTTATTAAACTATATTAAATATGTGACACAGCTCTTTTAATCAGATATGAACTAATACTGACCTACTTCAATTAGAGCCACGTTCACATAAAGGGCGACCGATTAGTTTGAACGGAATATTATAAAGAACTAAAAAAGTCGTGCTAGAAATAGATAATGGTAATTAAAATAAACAATAGGAAGTCTGTTATATGTGTCTACAGTAATAAAAATATGACGAACATCATTCATAAGTCGAAATAGTAGAAATAGACAGCCATTACTTTACTAAAGTAGTATTTCCATTATCTGCCTCATCATCACAGCGCTTATCAGCGCAAATATCTTGCCTACTTAAAATTTATGTTCTCCACAACTTTAAGATGAACTAGTTAACGCAATTTTTTTTTTGTCTAAAACTATTAAATAGAAACATAATATGATCATAAATCTTTAGTGGCTAATAAAGTAGGGAAGAAAAAGGTACAAAAAATATATTACTTTTCGTGAAATTAATTTTTTTTTTTTTTTAATGACGTATCTTTTTTTTCCCTTTCCACTACATCAAGAGATCAAAATATTATTTCCGATATAGATAGCTTCTTAACTGATACATATCTTGTGAATATTTTTAGTATGGTAAGTTTGAAACTTTTCATAAAAGACTTTTAATCTCTTATAATACTTAGTTTTATAACGTTCAACCAAATCCAATTTATTTCACTCCACTGAATAAGCACACTGTATTTGAAATTTTAAATAAGTCGACTTAAAGGAACAGATATTAAACAACGATCTTAAGGATTATGGTTTTCTCATCCGTAAAAAGTAAATACAACTCACTGAAATAAAAGGATTAAGAATTTATAAGAATTAATAAAAATACGCAACAATGATCAAAGATGTCGGGGTATTTCCAGTATTTTAGTAGAAGTTTTTTGATTAAGCATTAATTTTTTTTTTTTTTTTTTTAAATAAATATGTGCGAGAAAAAAACTAGAACTTTTATAATAAAACAAAAAAAAAAATCTAGCGTGAAACACTCAAATAACTTTCTCTTAATGCAATTAATACAATTTAATTGAAAATTTTTTTTTTAAACTTTCAAGGTTTACTAAAAAAAAAAAAAAAAAATTCAGAAACCAATTCTGCAATCTTGGAACACCAGCATTGCATTAAATTACTTATTAAAAGTGTGCGTAAAAAATGGTGTCCGCACAATATAAACAAACTTCTTCCTCCCGTCATAAATAATTTAAGGTTAAAAAAAAATATATCGGAAAAGTCACGCAGCCATGTATTTGATTTTTTTTTTTTTTTTTGGAACAATGAAGGGATTTTGTTGTTAAAATTCAAGCTACTACAACAGGGACGATCATAACAAGAGAAAATGATATGTGTTCCATAAAGAAGCAAATATGAAAAAAAATCTGGAGTGAAACACTCACACAACTTTCTCTTACTCCAGTTCTCAAAATTATAATTGACAAATTTTATAGTTTGTGCCCCAA
>JAAEAF010013261.1:0-11447 GCA_011037195.1 Triatoma infestans
AATTAAACAAATTATCCATCAGATAATTTGATTGTTTTTAATTATTTTCTCAGCAGAAATATCTTAAATATTTCCCATTATTGAATTTCTAGTGAATTTCATTTTTAAATTTTTGTAATTGTACCACTAGTACCTCAATCCCTTTCGAATTTTGAATTTATGAGTGTACTTAATAGATCCCAAATTATAAAGATATTACGCGATAATAACCTTTCTGTTGGAGGCAATTTACTCCAATTACGTAGACGTCTTGAAAAATATAATCTTTCCCCAAGTAATTTATTCAATTCCAAAATGTATAAGATAAATGGACAAGACATGGGCATCGACGCTGCTGTAGAATATTTACTTGCGCAGCAGCAATTAGCAAATCCTCCAATTAATAATCAACCTAGTCCCTTAAGGAATTTGCAATTAATCAATAGCTTACCTACCTTCGATGGCGAAAATTCAGCCAAAGTTTCAGATTTCCTTGACCAAATTAGCCATTGTGCTAGTCTTTCTGGCTGGGACGACGCTGCTAAATTAGAAATATTAGCACTTAGGCTCTCAGGGTCTGCTAAAATATTTTACGACACCCAGAAGGCCGAACTACAACGCCAGGGTACAAATATAACGTATCCTCTAATTTCAGAGCGACTTCTAGCCCGATTTCGTAAGGAAAAAACACCCCTAGTCCTCTTACAACAGATGACTAATATTCAGTCCTTGCCCACTGAGTCTCCTGAAACATTCGCGGATAGGATTAGACATATCCAATCCGCCATTCATTTAAAAGCTCAAGCTAACCCACTCGAGGCCTTACAAGCAATTCTAGATAAACTGGCCACTGATGCATTCTTGAAGTCACTTCCTCAACCGTTTCGTAATGAGGTGCGAACGAAGCTTCCTCAAAAATTAGATGAAGCACTTTCCTATGCCAATGCCCTAAAAGAAGTTCAGGCTTCTGAAACAAACCCCACAGTTTTCGCTGTAACTTCGAAAACTTATAATCGTACACCCCCATCTCCTTGTCGTTACTGTGGACAAATGCATTTCCACAGAGAATGCCCGCATCGTAATGAAAGTCAAAAGCCACAGTTAAAACCAACTACCACTTGTAGAGTTTTTAATGTAATAAAGAACAGACCTTGTCGCCATTGTTCCGGTCCACATTTTGACGTGGACTGCACCAACAAATTTCAATCAAAACCTCGCACTAACTTTGGCAAAATGCCTAAGAATTTTAATTTTCCTAGAAATTTTAATCACAGAGTATATAGTAATAATCGCTATAATAATAATAATAGTAGTCAATATTATAGTAACAATCATAATCCTCGAGTTAATTCAAATAATTCACGATTTAACTCTTATTCAGATAGACCCCAGTATAGTCATAATAATAATGGTTACGAAACTAGCAATCACCTCCAAAATAGGCCCACTTCCAATATTGTTCAACATTTGGACATACAGCTCGTAATTGTTTCCAAATACAGCCCAAAACGAGTTAGCCTTCAGGCGCTTTCTCGAACACCTGGATTGACCATGGCTATCATACCTGCTTCCACCAGTTCTTAACCTAAGAACCTTAACATACCTAATTATGGCATCACGTCCCTTCATTTGCATGCGGACAATGTCAAAAATTCAAATTTTTCTGGCGAATCTATACCTTCGCAATTAAAAAGTGATTTCCAATCAATACTTGTAGAAATTTTCTTACTGGGCAATCATTAATTTGCGCACGCATCTAACACTTAAATTCAACATTCAATTGTCAACTAGTACTCAAACACACCAATTTAGTACTAATCGCTAAGTTCACTAAAATTCCTAGTAACTTGCCACAAAATTTCTGTGCCACCTCGCGCACACAATACATACACAACTATACATTGAATCTCTTGAAATAATTCTCAATCTATCACACTTCTTAACTTTACATACTACACCACATGTAAATGTTATATGTAACAATAAATGTATCAGGTTTATATCTAATTAAGTTGTTGCAATAATGACATATATTTTTGTTTCAGCACTGAAAACTATCGTACTTCGAGTCATAAAATTATTCCGGCTTTAATATTTGTAATTATTGCATTGTATATTTAAATAATAATTGTAATTTATTTTATTTTGCAGAAATCAAGATCACCAAGTGAATTCGTAGTTACTTTTGATGAGATGATATTAATATTTTTTTTTATATATTGTATTTACCTAATTAATTAATATTTTTTTCAGTTCGCCTTAAAAGGAAATTAAATAATTTGTATTATTCTTGTGCTTGTCTGTCATTTGTATTTTAATGTTATATTTTTATAATACTTAATTGTTTTCTTGTATTGTTGAAGGTTATATTCAACTCATCTAGAAAACGCAAAACAGTTGAAAGAACTCATAGCTATAGAAACGGCCGAAATACTTGCACATACCCCTCAAGCTAGCTATTTCATCTTTACTTCTTAGCTTTAATAATTTTTACACTAATATTTGTTGAAATTTAAATTTGTTTAACCTCTCTTTTACAGATCCAAGAATCTTCGTCGACTGCACCATTGCATGAGCACGAATGTTATTGCATGCGCATGAATTTAATTGCATGTTATGATTAGTAAATATTGCACGTTATTTGTTAGAAATTTTATCATATAAAATTAATGTATAACTCTGTATGATTATTTTCAGAAACACAAGATTTCTACAAAAGGAAAAGATCTTCATCTTCTCATACCCTTTGCTATTATCCTCACATCCTTGCGCATCCCTGCACGCTTATTAAATATATATATTTTTTTTATTTGCGTATTTTGTGTATTTATTTATTTGTTAATTATTTTTGAAATACTTAAGAGTTTTTTTTTGTCCATATAGAGTTAATTCAAGAAACTACATACACACCTACAGTACCGACTTGTCTACCCATTGCCAGTCACTTCTTCATCCGCAACACTCTCACTCGCCAAGCAGTGTTCGCTGTTCACCTATCAGCCTACCACCACAGCAACGTTCACCCACCCACGCAGCGTTCGCTTGAGAATACATTCAAACACGACGCAACGCTCACACCTTCAAGCAGCGTTAGCCGCAGAAGAAGATGACTGCACCCTACAACACACGGCAACCTTGCAGACGTTACACACACGCCTCTCGATAACTTCCAAGCCTCTACAACTCCAGATTATCTCCCAAATTTTTCGTGCCGAAAAATTTCTCCAGGAGGGGGGATAATGTAGTGGAAGGACAAAATCGAAAAATAATAGTTTAAAGTTTCTGAATATTTTATAGTATCCAAAATTGTATTTTTGTTAATATTTTATAATTATTTTAGTGCTGTGAATTTACCTTCAGAAAGTGTGTATTTTAGAACCAGGGATATTAAATCTGTCATTGCTATTAAGAAAACAAAGACACTAAATTCCGTTAGGCCAAACCTTTGTAAGAAAATTCCCCCGCGAGAGAGAGAGAGAGCAATTCCAAAGAATAGAGTCTGCCATAGCTTTCAAATAGTTCAGTTCAAAAAAGAGAGTCTCACATCAACCTTCAAACAGGACACTTCAGGAATTGCTCTCTAAATATCTGTGCCAGTTTTGCATTAATCTTGATAAATACTTAATTTCTTAAACATAATAGCGTGATATTGTAAAATACTTAAATTTACTAGAGACTCGTTCTAGCTACCAAGGTGAAAGCATCAGAGCCAATATCAAGTTTATTCCATTTAAATTATAAGCATATTGTTGTTAACTTAAATTCTATTAGAGAATATATCTTTTGAAAAACAGTGCGACTTCATTATTATTGCAAACACTTCATTCTCTTTTAAACTTACAAACTTATAAGCCCTTTTCACTAAAACGCTCGTGCTACACACTACCACTACTACAAATACAACTCCACACCCATACATTACAATCTCTTCTAAAGTATTACCACTACAGTATGACTTTACATCAGAGACATTTTCCATGGTAGCCTGCTTGATTTTGTGGTCATCGACTGGTTTCGGGCGTTCGCCCATCTCTATATAGAGTCTGTGTTGGCACACTGTCTGAAAAAAAAGCATCTGAAGATGGGCGCAGCCCGAAACCCGGTCGATGACACAAATGAAGCCGGCTACACGGAAAATGCCTGCGCTTTCCAGCTCTGCGGAACCAACCACCACAACAAGTATGACTTTACCACCCTCCACTATAAAAGCGTTGCTAGAATTCCAAATTTTGATCAAAATCGCTTAAAAATCGGTACTGAGACTTTGTCATATAGGTTCTAGCGGAGTTATTGCGAAATTTTCTTGAAAATGGATCCTACAATTTTCTTTCAAACTTCATTTGCTAATTGCAAGGATATAAACTTACATTTTTTTATTTATTTTTTTTTTTAAATCATATTAGGGAAAAATTTATTTTATTGGGATTCTGTTAGTTATAATTCAAATTGATCTAGGCGCAACCTTGTGTATTATAATGTAATCACATTCAAACACAACCTTCGAGTGTTGCGAACAAACCATTACTAAATTTTCCATATTATAAAAAATATTATTTGAAATTTTGATAATCTTTCAAATTTTTCACAACTTTTTTTTTTCATCCATTACTTAAAGAAATTTTGGTATATCTAAAATTATCGAAATTTGAATTTTCACCGGAAATAATTGTTTTCAATAATTGTTGAGATAGAAAAAAAAGTTAACAATATTTGTCTGTATATACACGCGCGCGAGTTAAACAGTGCCTTTGGAACCAATGAATTTAAAAAACCAATCTAATATCCGCTCATGACCACCAGGAAAACTGAAAAAAAAACAACAATATTGATAAACAAAGAAAGAACAAAAAAAAATTTACAAAAACAAAATTATTTTATTTCTGTTGTGGTGGTTGGTTCCGCAGAGCTGGAAAGCATCAGAGACATTTTCCGTGGTAGCCTGCTTCATTTTGTGGTCATCGACCGGTTTCGGGCGTTCGCCCATCTTCAGATGCGTTCTTCAGACAGTGTGCCAACATCAGACTCGTACAGAAGACTAGTTTCTCAGTTAGTGTGAAAAAGTCTCTGTACGAGTCTGTGTTGGCACACTTCTGACAAGAACGATCCTGAAGATGGGCGAACGCCCGAACGGTCACGATGACCACAAAATGAAGAGGCTACCGGAAAATGGTTACTTTCCGTCTCATGATTATTTTTATTTTCTTATTCACTCAGCTTCGAATTTTACTAATTCCTTTTTGAATAAGAAATTTATTGTTCCACGGCGACTTCATAGAAAACAAATCAGTATTTAAAGATGGGGATATCAAGTATTCCTAAAACAGTAGAATACTATAAAGATCTGACTTTTAGTTGCATATAAAACTTCTTATATACAAAGATTTT
Organism: Triatoma infestans; assembly: GCA_011037195.1. Lineage (NCBI taxonomy): Eukaryota > Metazoa > Arthropoda > Insecta > Hemiptera > Reduviidae > Triatoma > Triatoma infestans. The sequence continues at coordinate 5,365 of JAAEAF010013261.1, forward strand.
ATTGAATGAAAAATATTGTATGTTTAAGCAAAGCTTTAACTCTGCCAAGGTAAGTATGGCATGAAAAAAGCTTATGCTGGCTTCTTCTTTACTTCGTATAAATATAAATAAAATAAAAAAAAAAAGGAAAAAACACACTTGCACAAAAAAGTAGGTAGAAACAAACTCTAGAGAACAAAACAAAAACAAAAACAAAAAAGTAGGTATATAGTGGTGAAAGAAAAGGATAAGAAAGGCAGGGGTGGGGATGTAGTACACAAATCGTATTTTCCTCTCATCCAAACCCAGGGTACAGAGAGTGAGAACAACGAACACAAGAGACTCAGGCGGTGAGGGTATGTTCGTCAAGTTGCCTTTGAAGTTTTACTATAGTTGTTGTGTATTGTATATGATGGGAGCTAAGCCAACTAAAATTCTCCCACCCTCCATCCATTCCCATCGTCATCTTCCAGCACACTCAGACATATATGCCCACTTCCTTCTCCATCTTATATAGACAAATACACACTCAGAAGCAGACAAACAATGCTAACTTGTGTATATGTACTGTTGTTACTACTGCTAACTGAGACCTCCATTACACCACCTATCTCTCTCCACCAAACAAAACATATACATTCCTTACTTTTACATGAATACTTATTTTATATAGGACGCTTTCTTTATATAACTATACAAAATAGACAAACAGAAAGTAATCGTCAGCAGACAAAGTCTAGCAATAAATACTACCTATCTTCAAACATGTAGAACTATTTCTTGACAGAATTCGAGTGCTCTCAAACAAGGATAATATCTAAGTAAATAAAATTGTTTTTTTTTTATCGATTAGTTTATTTTTTGTCCGCTTTTCAGTTGCAAGACACACACTGACATTGGTCAAAATACAGCGAAATAATATTGTTATAATATCAAACAGTTGTACTGGAATGAAACCTAACCTAATCCAATTAATTTTACTAAAAATCAAAGTTTACATTTATTTAGTTTACTTCCTCTTTTAAGCTCATTCTTTGTAAATTCCTAGGTTGAAATATAAGATCATCTCAACTGCTGAAAAGCAAAAAAGATTAAAATAATTTATGTTTACAGAATTTTCACAAAATCACATTTCTAAGAATAATAGTTTAGATAAATTGGATATAAAACACAAACACTACCCTTATTCTCTTTTGTATGCCAGAGCATGGTGGCATAGTAAATAATGAGATTAACAACGCTCTAGAAAGAAGGAAAGGCGAAGTACTCACTTTCATGGAGCGGAAACCGTTTTGAGGATAAGACTATACTCTCCATAAGAGCATAGAAGATGAAGTTGGAAATCAAAAGAGCCCTCCATTAACGAAAGCTATGACTTATCTGGGCAGTTAACCCACAGGAAAAGATCTCAGGCGTACGTACATCAGTCTAATTATACTTCGTAAGTTTCTTCATGGGACTTTTGTAGACTCAAAGAAACTGGGCCTAAAACGCGTTTAGCACCTGCAAATTTGGTGGCTAGAACATAATAAAATGTTACCAGAAAGCCAGTTTAGGTTTAGAAAAAGTAAATCTTTACATGACTGTCAGATACAATTAGCTACAGATATTTATTTATGGTTTATTGCAAATAAACTATCTTGAGCTCTGTTTTTAGATTTTACTTCTGCATACGATAACGATCAACTTCCAATTTTGGCTAAAAAAATGAAAATTCAAAACTTTTCTATCAAATTTATAAAAAATATTATTGATTTAATTTCAAACAGAAACATAATATATGTAAAATTAAGCGGCAAAGTAGAAGGGCCACTATTAACATCAATTGGATTGCCTCAACGGAGCATTTTGGCCCCGATATTATAGGCCGTATATGTTAAAGATTTAGAAAACATTATGGAAAATGTAAAATTGCTACAGTACGCAGACGACATTTGTATCTATGTAACAAAGAAATCTATTAAGAGTGTATACAAGAACTTAAAAAAGCTGTAAGAAAATTATATCCATGGACGATTAAAAACGGCCTATCCATATCTGAAACAAAATCGAGTTTAGTCCCGTTTACGAGGAAACGTAGGTTAAATAACTCCAATGAGCTATATCTAAGTGGCTGGCTGCACGTTTCCTTGTAAAACATCAGGTAAATTTCTAGGTTTAATGATGGACAAAACTCTTAACTGGAAAACTCATGTTAAAAATATAGAAGCCAAAATTGAAAAATACATGAAGATTTTAAGAGCCGCATGTCATGAAAATTGGGGCGCGGATCCAGAAATTTCTTTATTGTATTACAGAGCCACCATAAGGGCGATATTAGATTTTGGATGTTTCCTATATGGACAAGTCAAAAAGACAATTTTGCGGCCATTAGAAATGTTACAAAATATGTGTCTAAGGCTATGCTTGGGATTTCTAAACAGTATACCAATAGATATTTTGTATGCAGAAGCTTGTGAAACCCCAATAAGGCATTTTATTTCTGATAGATAAGTAATAAAATTAATGAGCATAAATAGCGTATTAAATATTATACTCAAAGTATTATAATATACTCAAATTAGCGTATTAAACGAAAAAGTATTGACATACTCCTTTTGGAAGAAGAAAGATGCTTCTATTTGTACTGACAGTTTCATATATCTTCACACTTCAGAGAATTCGTACATTCAAGCGACATATTTCCTCTATATTCCACTGAATACGAATATATTTATTGTAATATTAATATTCACAAATCTTGAATCTCAGAGCAATACCTCAAAAATGTAGGAATTCTGTGTTCGAGGAACAGGTATATAGAAGAAATTGGCCGCAAAATTATAGAATATTTACTGATGGTTCCAAGTTGGATAATAAAGTATAGTGTGCCTTTTATGACCCCCAACTGAAATTTTGTGAATTGGTTTATGCGCAGCTAAACCAATGCCTCTATCTACACTGCAGTAACAGTAGCTATCACAATGGCCCTTAAGTACATTCTTAAACTATGTAATAATAACCAATATATAATATTGAATTATAGAATTTGAGTAAATCTCCCAACTTGGACATCTATTTATAGAAATACTTAAGTTAATAGCTCTCTTACATTGCGGTGTTAAAGATAATGAAATCGTGGACATGATAGCTAAAGAAGCGACTAAAATCGGAGAGGCCGCAAATATAAAATTACTCCCTTCCGAACTTAAAAACCACATTAATAATAGAATGCTCAATATCTGGCAATCAGGATATGAGTATGTGTCAAAGTGCTGGGCCTGAACAAATTTACAATTATGACGATAATAGACTAAGATCGAACCATGCCATCTGTGGGGCATACTTACATACAATTAATATCAGACCGTCCCTAAATTGTGGTCCGCGAAATACGCATGAAGACTTTAGACATATAATAATGGAATGCTCTAAGTTTAATGATAAAAGAGATTTAATTTTTAGAACTTTATACAAATGATGGATAAGGATAGTGAGATTCGGTCTTTTTAAAAATAAAAAAACTCATATTTTTGCCAACGTTTCGACAATTGTATTATCTTTATCAAGGTATAAAAATAAGAAATGTTAAAACTTCAAAACATCACAACTTTACATTATGTTTTTGGAAAATAAATAGGTGGGAACACCTCAAAACCACAGAGAATAGTCTAAATAACACCTCAACACCACAGAGAATAGTCTAAATAACACCTCAACACAACAGAGAATAGTCTAAATATCAAGACTAATGGTGTTGAGGTGTTCCCATCTATTTATTTTCCAAAAATATAATGTAAAGTTGTGATGTTTTGATATTTTCTTATTTTTGTGCCTTAATGAAGACAATGTATTTGTCGAAACGTTGGCAAAAATATAAGTTTTTTATTTAAAAAAAAAACTGAATCTCACTATCCCTATCCCATCACTTAAGAACAGTCGAGAAGAATCTTTCACTTTTTACAAATATTTGGAGGCTCCTTTCCGTTATGAATGTATTATATTTTTTCTAATAATGCTTATGTGCTGAGTGAATTAATAGAACTGGCTAGACAATATGATTGTGGTTACTTGAGTATGAAAAGTGAGTGAATGCGATTAAGTTAAGTATTACGGTATTGGTTGGAATATCGAGTACACCATCCCATTTGTACATAATATGTGTATATTTTCTGTATTTAGTGTAAGTATATTTTAGATCTTATATATTAGGTTGCGTATATCGGAGTGCGAGGAATATCGAATACTCCACCCCACCGCATGAATGTTGGTCTGCTAGTTACTATGAATCAGTCGCCGTTAGGTTTTAGAGCTAACTAACTGTACGAATGTATTTATTGGCGTGTTTGTATTTATTTGCGTGAATGGAATAGGTTAGATCCGTGAATGCTTGAGGCACAAGTATGTAGTCAATTCTATAACGCATAAGCACCCATTGCTGAATGATAATATGTCAATGCCAGAAAAAAAAAAAACCAGCAGATACTGTAGAGAGAAGGAGGAGACGGCAATAAACGTCCTATCGTTGTGCGAACCTATCAAATAGAGAATATTTAGAAGCCCGAATATACACCTAATATTGGAGGCGGAGATTTTGAAATTTCTTTCAGAAAGGTAATTAGGTACGGTAGTTGACAGATGTCATCCTACTGGCACTGTAAGGGAACAATAGATCTTTCAAGATCACAGTGCACTTCTCAACAAAAATGATAAAAAAGTATTACTATTAAACTTCTACTAAAAAAAAAAATCAACGTTTTTCCAAAACCGACTGTCTTTTAAATTATACTGGATCTCATATCATATGGCCTTTATGTAAAAACTCAATTTCAACAATCTAATGGGGAAAAGATTTTTAAAATTTCGCAAAGATTAAATTCGTGAACGGTAACAAATGTTGCTGATTTTACATTTCAAATTAATTAAAATAATTACTTAAAAAAGAAATCGGTAACAAGTAGTTGATAATTGAATCAGGAGTTAGACTTTTCCTCTTTATTCAGCAGAAAAAAAAAAAACAAACAAACATTTAAATCAGTACCTCTGGGATATAAAAGTTCAAGCTTATGAGTTTTCTTTGTACAGGGAAAAACAATACTTTTTATTTTTTATCAGGAGGGTTAACGAAAAAAACTATTTAAATAACTGGAAAAATAAATGTATTATCGTCAACAGGGAAATTTATTTTAAAGCCTATGTATAGATAAAACAACCTGTTGACGAGTTAGATCCCGCTGCTATTACTTCATGACTTTGTCGTATTAGTTGTGAGAGTGGAATAGTAGTGCCGCGCCGCTCATCAGTATGTGTCACGCAGCACATTTTGTACGCACGCACAGCTTCCCCACTTTTTTTTTTTTTTTTTTTTTATCTTTATTAAATGAGAGTATCGGGTGTGGCTGGTGGAAATTGGCCGTGTGGTTTTTAACCCTTTTAACCTCATACCATTTAGATGCTTGTATAAAAAGGGGTTTCCACACTCGACTACCTTCTCTTATGGTGCCTAGTTATATACTAACTCCTCCCTATCTCTATAGCAACCATATTTACCCAACACTACTAGCACGTATGGTCTCTCTCTTTCAACATGACACACATACATGCACAAAACGAACATACACAAAATACATCCATGTAAACTTAATGTTCCGTTTCTTATACATATGAAATATGCATCAGAGGAAATGTTACCCGCCCCATAGTCCTTCCAGTTATATCATGTCACTGAAGAGAGAGAGAGAGAGTGAGTGAGAGAATGAAAAAGAGCCTAGAGATGGATAAATCGAAAAGTAGAATGTGTAAATGCGTTTGGATATATGGTGTCATTTTTAGGAGAAAAAGAGGTGAAATTTAAGAGGAAAAAGAAATTGCACAACCAAACGCTTTTCTAAAAGATGAAAAGTAAAGGTGGTGATCATTTTTATCTGACTTTTACTATCCAAGATGAAAGAAAATACGTGCAATGAAAGAAAAATGAATGAGATTGAAAAATTCTATGAACAGTGAACAAATCTGGTGTGAAACATTCACACGAATTCTCTTAATGGAAACCCCTCCCCCCACCCCATACGTCTGTGACAAATGTTCTTAAGGGATGGAATTTTTTATTAAATGTTTAGCTACCT
>JAAEAF010013262.1:0-13033 GCA_011037195.1 Triatoma infestans
AAAAGTTGCCAATAAAAGTGGCAGGTGAATAGGATACGAGTAAGTCAGTATCGTGAAGTTGAAAAATAATTATTGGAACGATTTACGGAAATATCGCAAAAATAAAATAAAACAAAATAAAAAATTCATCAAAGCCGCACTTTCAGTTGTCAGAATTTGACGGAAAACTTCAAACCACTATATTGAACTTCTTGCCATTTTTACTTTCTTTTTACAACTAATAGTAACAGGAAGTATTGCGATCTTGCCAGATTTTAGAAATAGAATTTTCACCGGAAATACATATTTTGGGAACGCGTGAACACGAAAAAAATGTTTTTAGCAAATGGCTGTATGTGTGTGTGTGTGTTACACAACATCCCAAAAACAGTAAGTCGCAGAAAGCTTAAACTTGGTATTCCTTTTAGATGCTACCACCGCACCAGACACCAAGATTTTGGGCAAAAATCCATCAAACGGGATTAGCTAAGTGGTTAGCGTACTGAGCTCTCATGCGGAGGACCCGCGTTTGAGTACAGCTGTGCTGCCCTTAGATTTTTTCTTCCTAGCAGCCTCTACAGCTCACTGTACGATGATGGACAGTGTTGTCTGTAACGAGAGAACATTCATCCACCATCTCGTCATCCATCCTTCGTCATCCACCATCTCGTCATCCATCTCCATCATTCGTCCACCAACTCACGAACTTAGTATAAACCATAACGACACAAAATACTTTAGATTTAACAACAAATTCTACCTCGCTACCGACGGACTGGGAATGGGGCACCCCACATCGGCCATACTATCAGAAATATTTATACAAATCATGGAGGAAACTTACGTACCCAAACTGAAAGAGGAGTTCGGGGTAATGTTTTATGCACGATACGTGGACGATTCATTCCTCATATTGCAAAACGACATAGACGTAGACAAAATAGTACAGTACCTTAACAACATAAACAAGAAAATAAAATTCACATACGAAAAAGAAACGAACAACACCCTCAACTTCTTAGACATGAAACTCACAAGAACCGACCATAAACTAGAATACGGAATATACAGAAAAGCAACTACATCAGATGCTATCATACCGCACAATTCCAACCACCCCACCCAACACAAACTAGCTGCACTTAGACACCTGACGAACAGACTTAAATACACACCCCTCACACCCGCGAACCGCGCACAAGAATTGCAGACAATCTACAAAATAGCTGAAAACAATGGGTACAATGCAAACATCGTTAATAAACTCCTCAAAAACGAACCACACCACCGAAATAGGACTGACAAAGAAACAGCAGACAAATTCGCCACATTCACATATATTGGAAGCCACACGTACAAACTCACAAATTTTTTCAAAAACTGGGCATTAAGACATCCTTTCGAACAAACAACAAATTAGGCAACAAACTCCGCACTCGTACCGAGTTCACTGACGTGTATGACAGCAGTGGGGTTTACGAGTTGAAATGCCCGGACTGTGACAACATTTACGTGGGGCAGACCGGCAGAAAAATCAAGGAACGATTTACCGAACACATCAGATCATACAAATACAACAAAGTTGACTCAAATTACGCCAATCACCTAAACACTAACAAACACAAACCGATGACATAACGACCACGATGAAGCTAATACACTCTGGCCACAAAGGACGACGATTTGACATAGTAGAACAACTCGAAATATATAAACGCAAGACACAAAACTTAATAAATGAACAGACAAAATTTGCCAGTGAACCATTATTCAAAACACTCTTCCCACAATAGCAACAGAAACACAATTACCAGTGCAAACATTACACACGCAACAAATAGTTCTTAAACAGACTTTAGTTTTAGGTTTAGTTTTAAATCTACTAGGTATATATAAATTTACTAGTTTATAAGTTACTAGTTTATTTAAATTTACTAGTTTAGATATATATATAGGAAAAAAAAAAAGTGCGTATTTGGATAATGTATGTGAGTGATGATGTGATATGGTGAGTGGAATGCATAATAAAAAACTTAATTATATATAAAACCATATTTAAATATACAAGCTTGCGAGGATGTAAAGGTTGCGTGAAAAAGTGAAATAATGACTGGAATGCATAGATATATAAAAAAAACTTAATTATAAAAAATCGTTCAATTTTAAATGAATGAATGAATTTTAAATGTTAGTTTAATCGTTATTTAATTTTATTTAAATTTATTTTGTGTATTTTATATTCTATTTTGGTTAGTTAATTGTAAAGTAAATCTCCCTCCAACAACAGAGTTTAAAGATTAGACCCCCACGTGTTGTGTCCACTGTAAGAAAATTTGCCCTTTAACAACCCAAACACGTGTTTTCCCACCCATCTGGCCATATCCCTTGACCTAGTTTAAGAGTTTAGTTTTTTAAAAATACGATTAAATCAGTTAGTGTGAAACTAAGTTTGCTCTGTGCAAGTCTGTGTTGTCACACTGTCTGAAAAACGCATCCTGAAGATGGGCGAACGCCCGAAACCGGTCGATGACCACAAAATGAAGCAGGCTACCACGGAAAATGTCTCTGATAAAATATTACAGACTATTAATTCTACCGTACAGACAGACAGACGGCTGCAAGATTAAAATGTTTATTATCCTAGTTAAACAGGAAGGCAAAAAAAAAATCCTTAGACAATCTAGGATTATCCTCTACAGCTGAGCCTCTATAGCTCACTGTCCGGTGATGGACAGTGTTGCCTGTAACGCGAGAACACTGTCCGGAGGCCGGCAGTGCTCGGAGATGGCTCCGGGCGCCAATGGCCAGATGTTGACGCGTCTTAAATTTTAAAAAAAAAACAGCCTCATTAAAATATTTTTTTCGTTTATGCTCACAAATATGTTTGTATTTTATTTTTTCCATTATATAATTTTTTTCCTTTACTAACTTCTCTTCTGTTTTTCTAAATAAATTTAATAATTTAAAAATTCTATTTCTCATATTAAAACTTTCCGTATCAAACCAAGGTTGGATTGGTTTAAAAGCTTTTCCAAAACACTGCATGACTCTGGCACTATCTCTATTTCCTTAACTAAATTTAAATTTCCTACATTTTCATAAATTTCTAACTTTTTTCCACATTATTCCTATAATTCTCTTTCTTAGAATTATTCCAAATTAACCTGGGCATAAGTGGTTAAGACTCTCTTTTCTATCATCGAAATCCAATTTCAAACTTAATTCTATTGGCATGTGATCTGACCAAAGTTCGTTCTTCACATAGAAATCTTTAACCACATGTATACAATTTAATGATGTAAGCGCTAATCAATAACGGAACAACCCCTTGGACCAATATAAGTGAATTCCCCTAATTCATCTCCAGGTGCCCTTCCATTTAATATTAAAAAACTATGTTCATCACAAAATTCGAGAATATATTTACCTTCAGAATTCAGTTTTTATCTTTTGAATTTCTTTTCTCTGAACAACTTTCTAAATTTATTAACCTCTCATCAAAACTTTGACATTCCCCTACTCTGGCATTCCAATCTCCCATCAATATAAACTGCAAATTACTATTTTCATTAATAAAATCATTAAGGAAACTTGCATTTTCTTTCCAATTACTTGGACCCAGATAAATTGGTAAAAGGTATAACTTATTTGTTACATTAATTTTAATTTCTACTAAATCGAAATTATCAATTTTTGTAAATTTACATATACCTTTAGAGATAAGCTCACTCTTACAACAGAGCAACAGACCTCCAATACCACGACCGAAATTTGAAACTCTCGTTGCTGTAACCAATATCAAATTGTAATTTTGAAAAGAATTCGAAATAAAATTTACATCTTTATCTTCTATAAATGTTTCAGAAAAACAAACAATATCATAATTATGAATAATATTTATAAACAACCTATCTTTAACTTTATTTTAATACCACAAATATTGTAGCTCAAAATATTCAAAACTTTTACTATTTAGCAGACAGCCATTACCTGCTATTTCAGCAGTAGTTGCAGATTTGCAATAAACTTAGAGGCCGTAGACATCACCTCCCCTACAGCTTTCATCTCTCTTCGCTCTACCGCCACTGTCGGGCTCTTCATTCTTGGGCATCACCTTTGATCTTCACACAATTTTCCCTGCCATCCCAGTAGTTAGCTTTATCGTCCATAAATAGAATATCATTTCTTATATATATTCTTTTATTCTTATCTTGCTGGAGCATTTCTCTTTTGAACTGAAAAAGCTTGTGCCGCCTAATTCTAACTGCATAAGAATAATCCTTATTACCAAAATACCCTGTATCTCTCAGTTTCTTTGTATTACTTAATATATTTCCAACAATTTTATCTCTGCTAAATATAACTTCAATTAACTTTTTGTTTTTACCAGATACTTTAATGCTAACTGCTTGTTTAATGCTAACTTCTGAACAGAAGGTACTCACAGTTTCTTCATTAGAACCTTTTAAGTCTTCAAGACCAGAAAATATTAAATTATTCTTTCTTGACGAGTTCTCCAAAACATATAGGCGCTTTTCCAATTTTTAATCTCTAAATCTTTCACTACAGTTTTTATATTATTATTTTCCTCTTGCAATACGTCAATTTGAGTCTTTAATTCATTAATATCCTCCTGGCAACCTAATTTTTTAGCGTCAATTAGGGCACTAAATTGTTTAAGTAAATTTTTCATTGAAATTTTACCAACTTCCGTAGCTAAAACAGTTTCGTCGACGAAACTTCCCTTTCTGACTTTAATCTTTGCTTTTAATTCGGGTGAAGATCGAAATCTTTTAGATCGATCTAACCTTGGAATCACTTGAGTCCAACTTCGTGATAACAAATTCTTTTATCGATCTTGTCATTAAATTATTAATTAGAAATGAAAATTAAAAATCATTAAAACGGCTTCAATAAACTGTCTTACATATATAAAATGAATACGAAACAATATGCAGTATAGATGTAGAAACAAACAAACAGCAGTTCAAACCTCAGCTGAGTAGATGTACTCCAAAACACAGTCCAGGTAAATAATAACACTAAAGTTTACCACACACTCGACTACTAGCTCCCCACTACTGAAATAAAATAAATTAAACTAACTCAAGTTCTTATAATTCAATAATTAAAATCCTGTTTTCTGAAAAACGACTCGATAGAAATTCTTGAAATTTTAATACATTTAAAATCGGCACACTTTCTACAAATAGGCCAAAAATTATAACTAACAAACGTTTCTAACCGTACGTTTTAATAACGACACTTCTTAGCGATGTGAACTGTACATAAGCTGAAGCAGCACTCCAATTTGATTAGTATTAAATACAAAGTATATAACATATCTGTGAGCAATAAAACAATTTTGCCAATATTTTCAATGACATTTTTTCACAATATACAGATTTTCTTCATCAGAGAGTCTTCTCTAGAGTCTGTGTTGAGCTTTTGAAGAGTACGGATCAAAGTTCAAACTCTCGGAGCAGTGCTTCAGACAAACTTCTATTCATTTTATTCTTATTTTAATTTCTTTGTTTTTCATATCTTCCTGTTTCTTTCGTCTTTTCTTTTTTTCTTCGGTTTTCATTTATTTTGTTTCTTTTTTCTTTTCTCATTTTTGTATTTTAATATTTTATTTATTTATTTTTTCTTCTTTTTTACCTTTTATTTTTATCGTACTTTTGTGTAAGTAGTCACCAGTGTTTTTTTAGTTTAGCTATTTATTTGTCCTTTTTTTTCAAAGAAAATTTATACTTTGTTTTTAAAGGTAAGTATCTTTTTGCTTTTTTAATAATGAATGATAATAGCAGGGGAATGGTGGGAGTACCACCCGATATTGAGATGATAGCGGACGTGAGTGGTATTAATCAGTTGAAAGAAAAGGTCAATTCGACTAATGTAATTGGTAATAAGGTTCAGGAAAAATCGGTAAAATCTAATGTTGTAAATATGGAATATAGAAGTACAGATTTGGGGCCATTCTACGTAATAATAGAAAGCACCAATAAAGACAAAAAGGGCATTTCAAGGGTTCACCCAATGTCGATTGGGAAATTTCTCCATGAAAACCACCCTGAAATTTCACAGAATATTGATATGGTGAAAAAAATTGGTATAAATAGATTGAGAGTGGAATTCAACAATGGCGTGTCAGCAAATAAATTATTGGGATCTACTATTTTAATAGAGAAGGCTTTTAATGTGTACATTCCCAGATATTTATTACAGAGAAGAGGGATAATTCGGGGCGTTGATACAGAGATGTCAGAAAACGAAATATTAGAGAAATTAGAGGTCCGCCTGGGGTCTATTATGAATTAGTAGAAATAAGAAGGTTGAAAAGAAAAGTTACAGATAAAGATAGTAACGAAGTGAAGTTCATACCCACCCAATCTATATTATTCACAGTTAGAGGGCATCAGCTACCAAAATACGTATATACACATTACGTACGGTGTGAGGTCAATACCTATATTCAAAACGTAATACAGTGTAAAAACTGCTTACGATTTGGTCACTTTAAAGATCTGTGCAAAGGGGTATAAGATGTGACAAGTGTGGCCAAAATCACTACGTTTTTGAGTGTAACAGCTTCGTATCTAAATGTATTAACTGTGGGAGTTGTGGTCATACGGCGTCTAATACAAAATATGCCCACAATATAAAAAAGAAAAAACATTAAAACAATTAATGGGTGAAAATAATATCTCTTATCTGGACGCGAAAAAGTTCTTAGATAATAATTCATTTGCCGCATTAGCGGGTAAAGAGGTCCTCACTTTGGATAACCTAAAGGAATTAATTCCCTTTATTGACAAAAAGTGATGTCAATAATGGCCGATCTTTTGCATCCATATTACGTTTAAGAGAGCCACAAAGAGAAATAGAAATGTACTGTCCCCAGTTTCGAGCAAAATATTGTAAAAGATATATTAATTTAGCCTACAGAGAAAAAAATATACCGGGTGGGTTAGTGCCCCAAAATCCGTACCTCAGAAATGACAAAGACGATTAAATCCCTCCAAAATGAACCAAACTTAGATATTTTATATGAAGCAGTATATTCAATTTTAAAGAGTATGAATACAACAGAACTGAAAGAAATATCAGACGATAAGTTAAATCTGAACGAAGCTATGTAAAATTTTCTAAGTATTTAAAAAAGCTAAGCAAAAATAAGTTTTATTTTCATTAGAGACAAATCTGTAGATTAGTATCCATAAATATCAAAAATGTTAACGAAATTGTCGTATAATTGTGTTAATATTCAATGGGTACACAATTATACAAATATTTCTATACGCTGACGTACAGACTGACGAAGACACTGTATAATATAATTCTTGTTAATGTGTATGGGTACTTACGCCTGCGTAAATACGTAAAATCTGTCTTTATTTTTATAGATATAGGTGGGTGTGAGAGTTTAGGTATGTACATATGTGCACATGTGTATACCTACGGCTGTTTGTCTGTGTCTGTACATATGTAGAAAAGTATGATAGTGAACCGTGTATATATGAGATTTTAACTCCTTTGTTTTTAATTGTACAATGTATATATTATTTATTTATTCACTTTCTCTAACAAATATGAACAATTTAGAATTTTACAATGGAAAGCGAGATCTGCCGTCTCTAATAAAGGGAGTTTAGAAATCTATCTGCAAAACGAGAAAATAAATTTAGCGATTTTGAGTGAGACCTGGTTCAAGCCAAAATCAATTATAAAATTTTCAGATTATAATATAATTAGAAAGGATCGGAGGGATGGTAAGGGAGGTACAGCAATATTAATTAAAAATAACATACCTTATAAAGAAATAAATAATCTGCACAAAATAAATAATTTGATGGCAGTCGGTGTTAAAATCCCATAATGAAATAAGTATAATCTCTATTTACAATAATCCAAAAAACAATATAACCTATCGCGAATGGAACGCACTCTTTCAAAGTTTACCCCCTAGGGTGCTTCATAGTAGCTGGTGATTATAATGTACTTTTTAGCAGTATTAAATAAAGTAAACGAAATATCAATACCAAAACTAAAACCCTTTACAACCACAAAAAAAAAGTGTTGGTGGAATGATAAGTGTAAGGAGAGTATAGAAAATGAAAAAGACATTTTTAGCCTATAAACAGAACCCCACATTAGATTACTTCATAAAATTTAAGAAACAAACCGCGATCACTAAATTAATTATTAAAGAAAACAAGAAGACCCACTGGAGAAGATTTTGTGAAAATCTGATCAAAAATACTTCAGTCTCCTTAATATGGAAAAAAATCAAATAACCCATCAAACAGTTTTATTCCGATAGTAAAAGGAAACTGGTCTACTGGTTTTATGAATAAATTAGCTCCTCCCTTTGTACAAAATAAGATCGAAATAACTGATAGCAAATATGAAAAACATATGTTACTGGAACCATTCACTATAGACGAATTAAAGAGAGCTATTAAAAGTCACACTAATATTGCTCCAGGAATGGACCAAATACATTATCCGATGATTTTTCATCTCCCATTAGTTGCCAAACACAAATTATTGCAACTATATAATGAAATGTGGTCTAAAGGGGAATATCCTGAGCAGTGGAGAAATTACTTAATCAGTCTTTTATTGAAAGCAAACAAGAGCCGGGACCACTGTGACTCATACCGGCCAATTTCGTTATCGTCGTGCATCTTGAAAACGTTTGAAAGAATGATGAAATATAGTTTGGGATGGTGGTTGAGTCTAACGGATTATTACCCGATAGTCAACGCGGATTTAGAAAGGGCAAATCGGTGCACGATGGTCAAGCTGAACTGGTTACAGACATCTATTTGGGTTTCACCACAAATAGAGTGACACTAGCATTGTTTTTAGACTTTAGTTCTGCCTATGACTCCGTTCAGTGTCCAATTCTAGTTAAGAAGATGATGGCCTTAAAACTTCCTAATAAATTTATTAAGAATATAATAAAATTAATCTCAGATAGATACATTTATTTCAAAGTAAACAACTTTGTAGAGGGTCCTCGGGTAACTCAGGATCCCGATTCCAATTCTTTATTCAATCTACGTCGCGGATATAGAGTCTATATTGATAGACAATGTTAAAATCCTCCAATACGCTGATGACGTTTGCATATATATATATACAACGAAAAACACCTTCGAAGAATGTAAAATGGTACTCGAAAAAGTTTTAGAAAATTTAAATAATTGGACCTTTTGTGAATGGTTTGTCGTTGTCAGAAACAAAATCAGTTATTTGCCCTTTTACCAGAAAGAGGAGATTAGGTCTACCTGATAATGTACAATTATCGAAATGGCAGTTTCCGTGTAAACTGTTCGCCAAATTTTTAGGGATCACACTGGATAAAATCCTTAATTGGAAAAAGCATATCGAAAATGTTGAATTGAAGGTTGAGAAATATTTTAATATTCTGAGAATGTTTTCTCATAGGAAGTGGGGAGCAGACCCAGAGGTGTCCCTTATGTTCTACAGGGCGACAATAAGAGCGGTACTGGACTATGGTTGTTTCCTCTATGGCCAGGCCAGCAAGTCTATATTCAAACCCCTTCAAATTTTACAAAATAAATGTTTGAGACTTTGTTTGGGGTATCTAAATAGTATCCCTATAGACGTAATGTTCGCGGAGGCTTGTGAAATGCCCCTCACTTACAGAATGCAGGTACTGTCTGGCAGATATGTGCTAAAAATGTTAGGTGGCAATATGAGAATTTACAACCAAATCTGCCAAGTGAACACTAAAGTCCTTACTCATAGATAGTGGTTAAAAAAGAATGCCCCTCCTTTTACGGAAAGTTTTATTAGAATTTCTGCCTTTAGAAAAAATGTATGCACTCATATTAAGTTACTTATTTACACATTGAAATGCGAATACCTTTTAAGTGAGATACAAGTTAATACTTCCTTTGACTTGAATATAATACCGGAAGGTGTGAGGAATATAGTAGTAGCACATTACCTTTCTACTCATTATCCGGGAACATATTGTTTATACACAGACGGATCAAAAATCAATAACAAAGTATACGATCCGCTTCGCAATTATTTTATGATTGTTAAGCTACATGATAATGCGTCCGTGTATACAGCTGAGCTGATTGCAATTCTGATGTCACTAAAATACATAAATACCCTGGCCGGGAAGAAATATTCCATACTGAGTGACAGCAAGAGTGCATTGCACAAATTATCACATTTAGACAATCATTCAGGTTTGAACTATATTGTTACTGATATAGTTGAGCTTATAGTCCTTCTTAAAGAAAAAGGGGTACGTATAAATTTTATTTGGGTAAGAGGTCACTGTGGTATTAAAGCAAATGAAACTGTCGACACACTGGCGAAGGAAGCCACCGAACACGGAGAAAGGGGAGATTATAGACTACCACTTACAGATTACCAAAATGCAATTTTGCTTAATTACCAAAATGGCACTACAAAAATGGCAGACAGACTATAGCAGTGGCATCAAAGGGGTATGTTTTATAAGAAGTATGTGCAGAAATCACCTAAAATCCCATGATTTAATGGAAAAGTTATCAGTGAAAGTGAAACCGCAGCAATTTGCAGGTTGAGGTCGACCACAGAATTAATAAAAGATCTTCCCCTTTATGTGCAAAATGTAAGGAAGAAGAAGATTTTAAACATGTAGTTATGATCTGTCCACTTTATAAAAAAGAAAGAAACGATATGTTAGACAAACTTTACAAGTATTTAGATGCCCCTATTCAATATGAAGAGTTATTATTTTCTAGCAACATCTATGCGCTGAAATCTTTGGTAGAAATGACTAGTAAATATGCATGTAGCTAAAAGTTATACCTGATATTGATGATGAATAGATGATTTATGATTGGAGGAATGATTGTATTATAGTTTTATCATAGGTTAAGGCTAGAGAATGGTAGGAATATTGAGTACTCCATCCATTATAAATAAATGTATATAAAAAGAAAAGTTTGTATATAATTTTCGCAGGATGTGTCTAGATACTGCATGAATGTAAAGGGTGTATGTATTTAAAAGCATGAATGAAGAGTGAATGAGTCTAGGATGGTAAGATCCGCCATCCAGAGCTATGTATAATGTGACTAGTTAAGTAGATGGGTGTATATAGAGGTTTGTAAATATGTATATATGTATTTGTACGTACATATTTATTTATTATTTATTCATATATGTATTATAATATATTGTGACTTATATATGTATGTATATTGTTCATTTATATATGTATTTATTTATTTATGTAGAGTAAATATAGTCTTAGCGAGTTAATTCAGATGTATCAGTATGAATGTATTTATTATTAGAATAAATGTATTTATTGGCATGAATGTGCCCGTTTAGGTTAGTCAGATATGCATGTTGGGAGATGAAAACAAGAATTTGTTGGCTTATCGACCAATTCAAGGTAAAAAACAACAAACAAAAAAAGTAATTTTGTAATTGTTTTTTAATAATTAACAAGTTCGACGTTTCGACAAACTTTGTTTGCCTTCTTTAGGAAGAATACAAAAATAAAGAGAAAAATTATAACACAAAACAAAATACATAGGTCAATCAATATACATAGGTATAATCAAAAACAAAATATATAGGTGCGATTACTGTGGGACTGCTAAGTCTGTAATGAAAGGGTGTATGTTGTAATGCAGAAAGCCAGGGGAAGGGGGGACCATTATGTATGTACCGTTATGTGTGGAGAAAGTTATGTATGAAGTGGGGATAGAAATTACTTATTTTTTTTCAGGATTTTTTAAGCGACCAGAGGATATAATTGTAATGGGAAGAAATTAGATCTTTGTCTTTTTTATGATTAACGGGGTTAGATGGATGTGTATGGACTCCGTAAGGAGTCGCTTGATGTAATTGGGCTGGGTAGCGAGAGTAGAAGGATTATGGAAATCAAAGTATGGTTCAAGGATAGAGCGTGCTTGGAAAGTGCTGTGCTGTCTATTTTCTTAGAAGTAATGTGCTGTTTGAGTCTTTTATGTAAGTATTGTGAACTTTCTCCTACATAGGAAGCATTGCAATTGGGAGTAGAGCATTTCAAGTTATAGACCGTGTGTGTTTTGTTGGTTATGGGAATAAGATCTTTAAGTTTGGAGTAGAGTTTGTAAAGTTTGTTTGAAGTGGTGAAGCCTATGGTGAGATTGGGAATGTGTTACTTAAAGGATTTGTTGATTTTTTGCGAGAGAGAATTGATATGTGTGAGGGATCTATAGTTTGGCGGGTTATTGCTAAGATTTTGACTGGGTAACCTATGTACGGATATAGGTGAAGCGGGATTTTTAATGATTTTGTTTATGATATTGGGGGGGGGTACCCGTTAGAGGCAAGGATTTCCCTAGATTTTTTAAGGTTTTTCTTGTGAAAAGTAGGATGAGAAAGAGAGATAGCCCGGTGAACTAGATTTTTGGCTGTGTTGAATTTTTGGTGGAAAGGGTGGTTAGAGAGATAGTGGAGAAGGCGTCCGGAGAAAGTAGGTTTAGTGTAGCTTGTAAGTCACAGTGAGGTGTTTTGTGTTTTGTTCTAGTGTTCTATCATAGTATATTTTATTTTATAATCCCAATGTGAATTTTAGTTACCAAGAGCCAAAGGTCAGGTGAGAGTGAGGCAGTCAGAGTTGGCAAGTGCTGGTGTGCAGAGCTAGTTCGTACTGAGTGTGATTTGTCCTAAAGAAAGCCAAGCTTCCCTCTCGCCTACCTGCGGGGCTCTCTGGTCTGCGGCCTGTTGCTGCATACGTATGTATGTAATATACGTCTGTATATGGTAATAGTGTACAGCGTTAGTAGTATATTTTGAGATATAATTATATTGTAGTTATAGTCAACTAGTTTTAGTCCCAATAATAAGCTTCAATCATATTCAAGTAGTTTTAATTGTCCTATCCCGGTTGTGACTGTGCGTGTGAGACTCGCCTGTGTATGTGGAGTGTGCGTATGTGCGTGTGTGTGTGTATAGGCATAGATAGAGTATCTGTCTTTCTATAGAACAAGGCAAGTAGCAAGGGAGAGACAGCGGCCAG